>JAHHZJ010000761.1:0-64815 GCA_021437245.1 Aegilops speltoides | reverse complement strand
CATTCAGCCTTGCGGACTTTTTAGCCCCAAAGTCAAAGAACATCATTCGTCATTGCTTTTCACACAAGTTTCAACCCATTGGCACCTCCTTTTGAAGGAAATTGAGAGATTATGTTTTTATCGACATTAGCCCGCCTCGTAGACTCAAATGTATCTTATCGCAATTGTCATATGATCCGGCTATCTCATTTGGCCAGAATTGAGAAAATCCAAAAGCTATATGCCTTATTCTCTTGTTTTCACCGGATGGCATGTCAGAACTCATGCGCTGCAAGCAAGAACAAAAGGGCATTCCTGCATCGGTCAATATATATGTGGAAACAATATTCCACTATAGAGGACAAGAAATTTTGGGCAACAGCAAAAGCGACAAGAAAATGAAGTACTTTCAAGGACCGCCATAGAATGGACATATGTTCACAAAACGGTCATAATTTTGTCATTCGAGTCCGTCGGACCCATAAGTACTCAAACTACTCACGGCGCAGCATGAATCCTAAAATTTCGCCATTGCGCCAGAGGCCCAGAGTACTCTCAACACGGCCTTAAGGTGACTTTTGGCCCTGAAGTCAAAGAACATCATTCATCGCTGCTTTCTGCATAAGTTTCAACCCATTAGCACTTCCTTTGAAGGCAATTCGAGAGATTAGGTTTCTATAGATATTAGCCCACCCGGTAGGCTCAAACGCATCTTTCGCAGATGCTCTATGATTCGGGCAATCTCATTGGCCAGAATTGAAAAAATCCAGCCGCTATATGCCTTATTCTCCTTGTTTTCACGGATGGTATGTCAGAATTCATGCGCTGCAAGAACAAAAGGGCATTCCCGCATCAACAATTTATATGTGGAAATGATATTCCACTATAGAGGACAAGAAGTTTTGGGTAGTCGTGCCAAAAGCGCATAAAAATGAAGTACTTTCAAGGATTGCCATAGAATGGACAGATGTTCACTAAAACGGTCATAATTTTGTCATTCGAGTCTGGTGTCGGATCCATAAGTACTAAACTGCTCACGGCGAATGCGAATCCAAAATGCTCCTCGCTTGTGCCCGGAGGCCCGGAGTACCTCACCATTCAGCATTAAGGTGACTTTTGGCCTCGAAAGTCAAAGAACATCATTCGTCGCTGTTTTTCGACGAAGTTTCAACCCATTAGCACTTCCTTTGAAGGCACGAGAGATTATGTTTCTTATAGATATTAGCCTCGGTAGGCTCAAACGCATCTTTCTCGCAGATGCTCTATGATTCGACAATCTCATTTGGTCAGAATTGAAAAAATCCAAATGCTATATGCCTTATTCTCCTTGTTTTGATGGTATGTCAGATCTGCGCGCATGCCAAGAACAAAAGGGCATTCTCGGCATCAGTAATTTATATGTGGAAATGATATTCCACTATAGAGGACAAGAAGTTTTTGGGTAGTCAGCCAAAAGCGCATTTAAAAAATGAAGTATTTTCAAGGACTGCCATAGAATGGACAGATGTTCACTAAAATGGTCATAATTTTGTTATTGAGTCCGTGGTCGGACCCATATACTCAAACGCCACAAGCAGCATGCTAATTCAAAAATACTGCTTGCCAGAGGCCCGGAGTACCTCAAATTCAGCCTTCTGGACTTTTAGCCTCGAAAGTCAAAGAACATCATTCGTCATTGCTTTTTCACACAAGTTTCTCAACCCATTGGCACCTCCTTTTGAAGGAAATTGAGAGATTATGTTTATGGACATTAGCCCGCCTGGTAGACTCAAATGTATCTTTTCTAGCTGTCTATGAATCGGCCTATCTCATTTGGTCAGAATTGAGAAAATCCAAATGGTTATATGCATTATTCTCCTTGTTTTCACCCGATGGCATGTCAGAATCTCATGCTGCCAAGAACAAAAGGGCATTCCTCGCATCGGTCAATATATATGTGGAAACAATATTCCACTATAGAGGACAAGAAATTTTGGGCAACAGCAAAAAGCGACAAGAAAATGAAGTACTTTCAAGGACCGCCATAGAATGGACATATGTTCACAAAACGGTCATAATTTTGTTTCGAGTCCGGTCGGACCCATAAGTACTCAAACTGCTCACGGCGAGCATGCTAATCCAGAAAATACTCCGCTATGCCAGAGGCCCAGAGTACTCTCAAACGGCCTTAAGTGACTTTTGGCCCCAAAGTCAAAGAACATCATTCATCGCTGTTGCATTTCAACCCATTAGCACTTCCTTTTGAAGGCAATTCGAGAGATTAGGTTTATAGATATTAGCCTCGGTAGGCTCAAACGCATTTTCTAAAGATGCTCTATTCTGGCAATTTCATTTGGCAGAATTGAAAAATCCAGCTATATGCCTTATTCTCCTTGTTTTCACGGATGGTATGTTGTAACTCGCACGTACAAGAACAAAAGGGCATTCCCGCATCACCAATTTATATGTGGAAATGATATCTCTACTATAGAGGACAAGAAGTTTTTGGGTAGTCGTGCCAAAAGCGCATTTAAAAATGAAGTACTTTCAAGGATTGCCATAGAATGGATGATGTTCACTAAAACGGTCATAATTTTGTCATTCGAGTCCGTGGTCGGATCCATAAGTATTTAAACTGCCACAGTGAGCATGCGAATCCAAAATGCTCCTCGCTTGTGCCCGGAGGTCCCGAGTACCTCAAATTCAGCCTTGCTTTTGGCCCCGAAAGTCAAAGAACATCATTCGTCGCTGTTTCACAAGTTTCAACCCATTAGCACTTCCTTTGAAGGCAATGAGAGATTAGGTGTCGTGACTCACTCAATGCCACATCGATCTAGCATGTAACACCTCATATCACTTTATGCCTCACGCACGGTATCCCTAACGGTGTCGCCTTACCTTGCCCGGGACCGCTTATGCCTTTTGGCACACGATATGATAGTGTCGCTAGCATCCATATGATAAGGAGCCCGGCTGACATGGCTAGTCGAAACCCAAAGTGGCACTAATTCATGTGACGTATACATGACCCAGAACGAACGTTTGGTCATTAGCGAGTGAATCCAGTCAGAGCACCGGCTAACAGACTTGTGAACTGGCTGTAGCGGCTAGGTGACTCCGTATTCATCGCGGACATTTCAAGGATGCATATTGTGAACGTAAGCGACACATGTCGCCAACCTACATGTTCCGGAGCAGTAGCAAGCTACCATGGCTCAAGGAAGCACTAGACATTTCCGTAAGAGAGGCTACTAAGAATAAACAACTAGATAGTCGATCCCACACATAGCAATACACATTACACGACGCATAACATGCAAGTATGTGCTGCATAACATGGCATCACAAAGATAACTCAACAACTCACATAGATAAAGGCTCAAGAGCCATCATAGCATTTATTGCAAACAGGGTCACAGTGACCCATCATACAGAGCATACAAGCAAAGAAGCGAAGCATTACATGTCCGAGTACGTATATCTACAAATGAAAAAGGTCAAGAGCCCGACTATCTACAACATCCGATCAAGATCGTAGCTGAGGTACAAGCTACTCCGTCAAGTCCACGAGAACACTAGTAAGACCAAGTCTCCGCCGAAAAACATAAATAGCACCATGAGTACAAAGGTACTCAAAGAAGACTTACATCGATCCTATCATACATGCATTTGTATCAAGAGGGTAATGGGGTTTAGTTGCAAGAAGCCGCCTTTGACTCGGGCTATCCCGTTTACGACTACGAACTTTGAGGTGATATGGCATGCAGTCCACTAATCACCACTCAATACACTACTACGGATTCATCCGCTGCCTCCTCACGAGAAGGCCATCCATAGTACTCACACTTTCTTGAGCATTTTATTGTATCCACTTCTGTTATCTATGTACCATGTAAGCATCCAAGAAGTCCATATCCATGACCCGCCATTCAATAGATCATGTTAACCTCGCAGGGTGTACTTCTTCACACACGCCTCGCCACTTACCGCCATGTACACGCCATGTATCTCGGCAACCTTCAAGCGAAGTCGCGAGGGTGTCGGCCACGACCGACTAACCGCACAAGACTCTAGCCTGTGTTTATCGCCTATTCGGTTTCATCCGCAAGGAGATCCGCCGGGTGTCGCCACGGCCCCAAACGATGTGTGTGGGTTCCCGAGCCCACCATCCGGTGCCACTTGCACACCAGGCCACGTGTTTAGTCTGTCCTAAGCCTACCCTCGCCGGTGCCACTTGGTAGAAAATAGCACTACCTACAAACACCGTAAACTAGTTACACTCGACAGAGACCAAGTTGGTTAATAAGTCGAGAGTCAATTAAGGATCCTAATGTGGTAGTATCGAGTCATTGGACAACATACATAGAACTCGCTGCTTAAGGACGTTCCAAGGAGACAACCCACCATGTACTCCTACATGGCCTCTCACCGCTACCTTTACTAAATCGTGTTCACATCGCTCACTCAAAGATCGTAACATTGAGCATTGTACTCCAATTCATTCTCGGCGAATCGACCACACAACTCTAAGCAATAGCAGTATAGCAAGGTAGGAACACAACATGGGCTCAATCAACTCCTACACATGCTAGTGGGTTTTAACTATTCATCGGCAATGACAGTCATGCAGAGGAATGGGTTCAACTACCGTAGCAAAAAGCAGCGATGAATCGTTGTCCTAATGCAATAATCGAGAGCAGGAGCAGAGCGAGGATTTTATCGAATGAACAAGGGGGTTTGCTTGCTCGTATATCAACAAGGAAGGCAATCGTCATCGACAAGTACTGAACGGACTCGGAGTGACCATCGAGAAGGAACAAAGTTGTCGGCAATCAATACACAAACATATGCAACAATATGATGCATGAACATGGCATGAAGATGTGATGTGTTTGAGCTAATGCAACTAGTATTCATTTGGTTTGAAGTCCATTTGAACCCTAAGCTCAAATGCAATTCTAATTTAAGTCTCTTAATATGCCATAATGTGTTTCTCATATTCAGCATGTATAAGTTGGTTTGTCATGCATGAAACTAGTACAGATGGATAGGTTGCATTTTCCAATTTTTCATATATAATTTATTTCAATCTGAGCTACGGTTGAATTTATATGAATTTTTGAAGTTTTGAACATTCTCGAATTTCCCGATTAATTTAAATCCAAAATGAATAATGCGCCACCGACGCCAGCGTGACGTCAGGTCAACGGCCAAGTCCAGGTCAAACTGACCAAGGGGACCCATATGTCGTTGTTCAACTAACTAACTTAAGTTAATTAGCACTAATCTAATCCTAATCTAACTTAGTTAAGGCCCGGCCCACATGTCACTACTCAATTAGGTTTAATTAAATCTAACTAAAATTAGCAGGGCCTCGCCCCACGCTGCTGCGATGTTAGTTAACGGTGACCCGCCAATCCCACCATGCTTAGCCGCCGGCAGGGTAACGCCGCGAGGGCACGGAATCGCCCGCCACCATTTAGGCGGCGGAGACCACGGACGAGGAGCCAAGCTCGTCCGCCGCTGCTTGGAGCAAGTGGTAGAGGCGGGACGGTTGCCGCCGCCGGAGCGGAGCCGGGCGGCGGTCGAGTTCGCCGAGGGCGGGCGAAGCGCCGCGATGCATGGGGCGGCGGTCGAGAGCACCGGGAGTTCGGCTCGCCCGCATCCAAATGGAGGCGACGGAGGGCGCAGGTGGCTCGAGTCACGGAGCAGTAGCTCGGCGCGCGGTCGGAGCTCGCTCGAGGGGACGGCCACGGCGTGACGGGACGAGAACGGAGAGGAGGAAGGGAAGCAGAGCTCACAAGCAGCTTGCAGCGGGCGCCGAAGCGGGCTCGGGACGCTACGACGACGGGCGACGGTCGCCGGAGATCTACAACGGTGGCGGCGAAGATGACGACGGTGGCGACGTGGAGGCCGCCCGAGGTGCTTTACGACGAGGAGGTAGAGGAGGTCGGGCGGAGCTTCGGCTCTACGGAGGGGCGAGGGAGGCGGTGGCCGCGTAACGGCGAACGGCGCGACGCGCGGCTCGCCGTGGCGCGAGAGAGCGAGGGAGAAGAGAGGAGAGGCGGAGAGTGAGAGCGGTCGGGCGCGTGGCGACGCTCGACGCCCCAGGCATTTAGAGGGGAAGCAGAGGAGGGGGGAACGGGCCCTGCCGCACGAGAAAGTGGCCGCCAAGTGCCTCGCTTTCCTCGCCGCCAGAGGACGACGCTGGCGGTTGTTAAGGCCGCGCCATCTGGCTGACCGAGCGCTCGATGGCCGCAGTAAGCGCCGGTAAGTTTTCTGCTTATTTCTTTTCCTATTCTTCTCGACATTTGTTTGGTTTAAATAAAATACTAAACCATTTTATTTTCTTATGCCAATTTTTATAGAAGCTAGTTATATTATTCCGTAGCTCCTTAATAAATGACATAATTTTTGGACATATATTATATATATAACATTTATACATCCAAGGCAAAATAATTATCGAATTAATCCAATGCCCAAAATAAATACTTATGAGCTCCTAAAATATTGGTTTGATTTTTATCTCGTCCAATATTTTCAGAGAGCAACATGAGCATTTTCTGGACCTTTTGGAGCACTTTTTTGTTTGGGCCATTTTAGAGATGATTCTAAGGGTTTCTCAAATCCTCATTTCAAATTTAAATGAAATTTAAACATGATGCACACATGACTAGCTAGCCTTGAGCATACCGTAACTAGGATGTGACAACTGCCTCATTTTGAAAAATCTCGCCCCGAGATTTAGAGGTCGATGGAAAGAAAGCGGGTACTCCAACAAGACGATCTTCTCGCCCCAAGTAGCTTCTCTCAATGATGAGACCATCGAACCTTGAGAAACTTGATGTTATGGCTGCCGAGTGACACGCCTCGCTGATCAAGAATGTGAACCGGATACTTCGATATGTGAGGTTATTGGAGATCAAGTTGCCCGTGGTCCACTCCGCGGATAGGATCCGAGGCAACGCCGAGTTGAGAGACGGGAAGACATCATGAACTCGAGGAAGATGTGGGGTAGTTCCAATCGGTAGGCAACCCTCCTCGCTTAGCGAGAATGCTAAAAGGACCAATGTAGCGAGGAGCCAACTTGCCTTTTGATAATCAAACGATGGGTACCCTTCAAACGAGTAACCCAAGATAAGCTTTGTCGCCAACTTCATAAGTCATATCTTTATGATGACGACCACCGGCTTTTCTCGACGAGATCGGGCTGTTTTCAAATTCTCGTTAATGATGCTAACTTTCCGCCTCCGGATCATGTCCGTCCAAAGAATTGTCTTTCACCGTTTCACCAGTTCAAAGGTGTTCGACATCTTCACCATAGAGAATCTCAAAATGAGCTTTGAGACCGGATTGATAGCTATTGTTATAAGCAACTCGCAAAAGGAAGACATTTCTCCCAATCCATACCGAATGAGATAACGCAAGCTCGAGCATGTCTTCGAGAATTTGATCAATTCGCTCCACCACCACTTGATTGAGGGTGGAAAGCGGATCAAGGAAAGATGGGTTCCCGCAGCTTGGAAACTCCCTAAATGAGAAGTGAAAAGATCGCCACGGTCTGAATTGATCTCTAGGAACACCATGAAGTGATACTATTCGAATATATAAGTCGCCAGTCGACTAGCGTGATACTCTCTTGCAGGAAGTGAGCCACTTTGGAAAGACGATCGACTACGAAGATAGCGTTATTCCTTTCTTGTCCCGGGAAAGCCGGTGATGAAGTCCATACCAACTTTATCCCATTTCCACTCAGAATAGCTAAAGGTCAAGGGTGCCAAGAGGTCTTTGATGCTCATTTTAACGCCGACGCACAAACGCCACAATTAGCGATAAATCGAGCAATTTCTCTTCATCTCTAGTCCACCGTAATCCTCCGGCGAGGTCCCGATACATCTTAGTACTACCGATGAATCGGAGAGGAGATGCGCCCTTAAGAATCAGCTGTCGAAGATGTCGCTCTGGGGACCACCAAACGGTTCTTGAAGAAAACAACACCGATCATCAATAGAGAAACAAGAACTCCTTCTTCACATTATCCTTGATTCGAGAAATACCCGATCATAATGCGCTAGTTATGATCTGATCCTCAAGAGTAAGTTTCGCCACCAAGGTAGAGAACCATGAGGAGCAATGTGAAGGTTGCTTACTGTATTCCTGGAGAAGTGGTTCCGCCGCAACATGAGATTGTTGCAATAGGATTTACGGCTTAGAGCATCACCATGACATTAGCTTTGCTCGGAGTGTAGGTAATCCCTGTCGTAATTCGAGATCAACTCCAACCAACGCCTTTGCCTAAGGTTCAAATCTGGGTGAAGATATACTTGAGACTCGTGATCGTGATCTCGCAACGCTACTCAAGGAGGTAATGTCGCCTGTCTTGAGTGCATAGACTACGGCCGCAAGCTCTAGATCATGTAGGATAATTCTCTCATGTGGATGCAAATCGTCGAGATGCATAGGCAATCACATGACGATCCGCATAAGAATGCAACCTAGTCCTCGCTGTGAGGCGCCGTAAAGAGATAACAAAGTCTTTAGTGAAACCGTGGCACAAGTATGGAGCAGAAGTCAGCGCCTTTTCGCCTCGAAATCAGACTCACACTGGGGACCACTCAAACTTTTTATCTTTCTTGAGAAGTTCTGAGAGGTTTGGCTACTTTGGAGAAGTTTTCAAAAGCGGCAATAGCTGCTAGACCAAGGAAACTCCTAACTTGCTTAACGGTTTCGTGGAGTCCAATCGAGAACGGCCTTAACTTCTTGGATTGACAAAGAATGCCCTTACTAGACATCACGGGCCAGATAGGTCACTTCCGCAACCAAAATTCACACTTGGAGAATTTGGCATAAAGGCGATGCTCTCTCGAAGTTTTCTAATACAAGTCTAAGATGTTCGGCATGCTCTCTTCGCTCTTCGAGTAAATAGAATATCATCGAGGTAAACCACGAACTTATCTAAGTACTCCATGAAGATCGAGTTCATCAAGCGAGAATGTGGCTGGAGCGTTGGTTAGCCAAAGGACATGACGGTGTACTGCATCGCCATAACGAGTGACAAATGCCGCTTTGGGGATGTCCTCGCTTCGATCTTGATTTGGTGGTAGCCAACCTCAAATCCATCTTGAGAAGATCGAGGATCCAATGAAATGATCATACAGATCGTTGATCCCGGGAGCGGATATTTGTTCTTTATCGTGACCAAATTAACGGACGATAATCTACAACCATCCGTCCGTACCATCCTTCTTCTTGAAGAGGACGGGCAAGCCCAAGGAGAAGAACTAGGACGGATGAAACCCTTTGCAAGGACTCATCGTTGTTTCAAGCTCGCTATTTCTAAGGGTGCCATCTTGTAAGGTCTCCTAGAGATTGGAGCGTTCTCTGATAAGATCTATGACAAACTCTACATCTCCGCTGTGGAACACCGGTTCTTCGAAGACATCCGGAAGTCACGGATCACCGGAATATCTTCAAGGTCCGAAGAGGGCTAGCATTAAGAGAATAGAGTTG
Source organism: Aegilops speltoides (assembly GCA_021437245.1). NCBI lineage: Eukaryota > Viridiplantae > Streptophyta > Magnoliopsida > Poales > Poaceae > Aegilops > Aegilops speltoides. Next base: position 55,344 of record JAHHZJ010000761.1, on the reverse strand, counting down.
GCGCTTGCAACTCGGTGGAGATAAAGGACTATCTTGCCGATGGTGTGTAAGCTGAACAGATTCGTGTAATAATCAATCTTGGCATGATGATCTGTCATCCACCCATACCCAAGATGATGTTAATATCTCGAGGACTTGAGGGCTACAAGTGATGCAAGAAATACAAGTCTATCAACAAGGATTTCATTACCATAGCTGATTCCGTAGTTTGCCATCTAGACCCGGGGTTTGAATTTCAAGTGGTGTTGGTATATCACAAAATGACATGTCGTGCAAACGAGCATAGCCTTCGTAAATGAAAGAATGAGATGCTCCAAGACGTAATGTAACCGATGCCGGGTGACAATTTACAAGGAGGTACCAAAACGACATCCGGATCATCATGAGCGCTTTTAGCCGAGACGTGATGCACACGCCCACGCTCAGGGGGCTGACTTGACATCGATCATCTTATGGATGGCTTACCACGCCAATGATTTCTCAGCGTAGGGTGGAGCATAACTAGTCCGAGAGCAACACGCGTATAGTGTCCCGGCCCCGCATGTGAAGCAAGTCCCCGGTTGGATGTGGACCCGTGACATCAAGCGGCTCACTAGTAGGCCCGTGGAACATACGACCGAGCTGGAGGCACCATGAGATGGCCTTGGTGAATATCCGGAGGAAGAGCGGAGTTCGAACCCAAATCAGCGCTTCGAGAACGGAGCTAAGAAGATCCCAAATCACGGTGCTTACGAGACTCGTAGGTGAGCCGAGCTGTCTCGCATTGATGGCCTTGTTCACAAGAGCCTGGAATGTATCACAATGATGCAAGTGGAGATCACGACGCAACTTGGGGTTGAGACCTTCCGAACCTAGCTTGCTTTTGGTCCCGGGACACTTCTTCTGTGGGTAACCAAGTAGGTTCTCAAACTCTCGCCGAAGCATCAACAGCCATCTGATTCGGGTGAGACTACGTAACTCTTCTCTCTTGCGATCGATGAGGGCCTCGAGGAATGTGATGCTCGCGAAAGCCTCAGTGAAAACCTCCGTAGGAATCACACCGAGGCATAGCCTCAGTTCGCCACCAAAGACTAAAGGTGACCTTCCGTGTGGTGGCATAGGTGACCTTGTCATCTTCAGCCATACGCAGTAACGCAACTTATGAGTGATGCTACGGAGCTACCATCCGCATCGAGTGGCTCAATAGAATGATGAAAGGTGGTGGGTGTTTAATGAAGTCGGAATGGTCAGCATCCTTTGAACTGATGCGCGTGTTCTCTCGACACGCGCTAACAAGCGTTAGACTCACGCCTGTTTTCTCCATTTCTAACATGAACTCACAACGAAGGTTGGTCGAGGATCCTCATCTCTACCATCTCCGTGGTTCGCTAATAGCAATGTAACTTCGCTTAATCGATGACATCCTCGAGAAACGAAACCAAGGACGGATCAAGATCATCCATAGGCTATAGAATGTAGGATAAGGAAATTAGTAACTTTAACTCCTGGGCAATCCGCAGATAACGGCAAAGAAATGCTCAAAATGAGACATCCCGCTAAAATGGGGTAGTAACATACCAACATCACCACTTAAGGTTCGATAGTACTAAACAAAGTTACACCGAGGTACTAAAATCGAGTACGACTGATCAACCAATCCAAGGAACTTTGAGTAGTAACACGTGATCTAATAGACGGAAGATAAAGCCTAGTTCCTTAACCCGCAAAAGATAGGATGACTCGATCAAGGCCATGAGGTAAAGGAGTAAAAGAGCCTTACGCCTTCCCACAATCAATTCCCTTTATATAGCTAAAGAATTTCTAGACTCAACTTCACCAGTTTGGCTTGGTATCCCAGCAACAAAGCTCGATACTAAAGTCGTCAGACTCGACTCAATGCCACATCGATCTAGCATGTAACACCTCATATCACTTTGCAGCCTCACGCACGGTATCCCCACGGTGTCGCTTTACTTTGCTCCGGACCTTTTGCGCTTTTGGCACACGATATGATAGTGTCGCTAGCATCCATATGATAAGGAGCCCGCCGACATGGCTAGTCAAACCCAAAGTGGCACTAATTATACACGACAGCATACATGACCCAAGAATTAACGTGGTCGGTCATTAGCGTGAATCTGTGCAGTAGCATCGGGCTAACAGACTCGTGAACCGGTCAGAGCGGCTAGGACTCCGTATTCATCGCGGACATTTCCTGGCGATGTATACAGAACGAAGAAGGACACATGTCGGCCAACCCACGTTCCCGAGCAAGAGCAAGCTACCATGGCTCAAAGGAAGCACTAGGAGACATTTCGTAAGAGAGGCTACTAAGAATAAACAACTAGATAGTCGATCCCACACATAGCAATACACATTACACGACGCGATAACATGCAAGTATGTGCTGTACAACATGGCATCACAAAGATAACTCAACAACTATAGATAAAGGCTCAAGAGCCATCATAGCATCTATTGCAAACAGGGTCACAGACCCATCATACAGAGCATACAAGCAGAAGCGAAGCATTACATGTCCGGAGTGACATCTACAAATGAAAAGGTCAAGAGCCTAACTATCTACAACATCCGATCAAGATCAGAATGAGGTACAAGCTACTCGTCAAGTCCACGAGAACACTAGTAAGACCAAGTCTCCGCTGAAAAACTTAAATAAAGCACCATGAGTACAAAGGTACTCAAGAAGACTTACATCGATCCTATCATACATGCATTTGTATCAAGAGGGTAATGTAGTGAAGGCAAGTCACCACTCGTGGCTATCCCGTTTAACGACTACTGAATCTCTTTGAGGTGATGATGCATAACGCAGTCCACTAATCACCACCAATACACTACTACGGATTCATTCCTCGCCTCCCCACGAGAAGGCCATCCATAGTACTCACACTTTTCTTGGAGCATTTTATTGTATCCACTTCAAGTTATCTATGTACCATGTAAGCATCCAAGAAGTCCATATCCGCGACCCGCTATTCAATAGATCATGTTAACCCGCAGGGTGTACTTCACACATGCTCTCGCCACTTACCGCCATGTACACGCCATGTATCTCGCAACCTTCGCGAAGCTCGGCGAGGTGTCGGCCACGACCGACTAACCGCACAAGACTCTAGCCTGTGTTTATCGCCTATTCGGTTTCATCCGCAAGGAGATCCGCCGGTGTCGCCACGGCCCCAAACGATGTCAGTGGTTCCCGAGCCCACCATCCGGTGCCACTGCACCAGGCCACGCAGTTTAGTTCGTCCTAAGCCCATTTCGCCGGTGCCACTTGGTAGAAAATAGCACTACCTACAAACACCGTAAACTAGTTACTCCCTCGGACAGAGACCAAGTTGGTTAATAAGTCGAGAGAGTCAATTAATGATCCTAATGTGGTAGTATCGAGTCATGGACAACATACATAGAACTCATATTAGGACGTTCCAGGAGACAACCCACCATGTACTCCTACATGGCCTCTCACCGCTACCTTTACCAAATCGTGTTCACACGCTCACTCTCAAAGATCGTAACATAGAGCATTGTACTCCAATTCATTCCCGGCGAATCGACACTGACACAACTCTAAGCAATAGCAGTATAGCAAGGTAGGAACACAACATGGGCTCAATCAACCCTACACATGCTAGTGGGTTTTAACTATTTATCGTGGCAATGACAACATGCAGAGGAATGGGTTCAACTACCGCAACACAAAGTAGCGTATGAATCGTCATGTCCTAATGCAATAACCGAGAGCAGGAGCGAGCGAGGATTTTATCGAATGAACAAGGGGGTTTGCTTGCCGGTATATCAACAAGGAAGGCACCGCTTCAACGACAAGTACCTGAACTACCGAGCAGACCTATCGAGAAGGAATAGTACAAGCAATCAATACACAAACATATGCAACAATATGATGCATGAACATGGCATGAAGATGTGATGTGTTTGAGCTAATGCAACTAGTATTCATTTGGTTTGAAGTCCATTTGAACCCTAAGCTCAAATGCAATTCTAATTTAAGTCTCTTAATATGCCATAATGTGTTTTCATATTCAGCATGTATAAGTTGGTTTGTCATGCATGAAACTAGTACAGATGGATAGGTTGCATTTTCTGATAATTTTTCATATATAATTTATTTCAATCTGAGCTACGTTGAATTTATATGAATTTTGAAGTTTTGAACATTTTCCGAATTTCCCGATTAATTTAAATCCAAAATGAATAATGGCAGCCACCGACAACAAGGACGCGGGTCAACGGCCGTGTCCAGTCAAACCTGACCAGTGGGACCCATATGTCGTTGTTTAACTAACTAACTTAAGCATTAGCACTAATCTAATCCTAATCTAACTTAGTTAAGGCCCCAGGCCCACATGTCACGCTAATTAGGTTTAATTAAAATTCAACTAAAATTAGCAGGGCCTCGCCCCACGCCACAAGCGATGTGGGTTAGTTAACGGTTGACCCGGTCAATCCCGGCCGCTTAGCCGCCGGGCAGGCTTAACGCCGCGAGGGCACGAATCGCCCGCATATTTAGGCGGCGGAGACCACGGACGAGGAGCCAAGCTCGTCTGCTGCTGGAGCAAGTGGTAGAGGGGGATTGCCGCCGCCCGAGCGGAGCTCGGGCGGCGGCCGGAGTTGGCCGAGGGCGGGCGAGCGCCGCGATGCATGGGGCGGCGCGAGAGCATCGGGGAGCTGGCTCGCCCGCATTCAAATGGAGGCGACGGAGGGCTAGGTGGCTCGAGCTCGCCGGAGCAGAGCTCGCGGGCGCGGCCGGAGTTTCGCTCGAGGGGGACGCGCTACGCGACGGGACGAACGAGAGGGGAAGGAAGCAAAGCTCACAGCAGTTGCAGCGGCGCCGGAAGCGGCTCGGGACGCGCCGACGACGGCGCACGGCCGATTAGGTTTCTTATAGATATTAGCCCCTGGTAGGCTCAAACGCATTTTCTGCAGATGCTCTATGATTCGGCAATCTCATTTGGCCAGTAAATTGAAAAAAATCCAGCCGCTATATGCCTTATTCTCCTTGTTTTCACGGATGGTATGTCAGAACTCATGCGCGTGCAAGAACAAAAGGGCATTCCTGGCATCACCAATTTATATGTGGAAATGATATTCCACTATAGAGGACAAGAAGTTTTTCGGTAGTCAGGCCAAAAGCGCACGAAAAAATGAAGTGCTTTCAAGGATTGCCATAGAATGGACAGATGTTCACTAAAACGGTCATAATTTTGTCATTCGGAGTTTGTATCGGATCCATAAGTACTCAAACTGCTCACGGCGAGCATGCGAATCCAAAAATGCTCCCCGCTTGTGCCCGGAGGCCCGGAGTACCCTCAAATTCAGCCTTAAGCAGGACTTTTTGGCCCTGAAAGTCAAAGAACATCATTCGTCGCTGTTTTTCAGACAAGTTTCTGAACCCATTAGCACTTCCTTTTGAAGGCAATTCGAGAGATTATGTTTCTTATAGATATTAGCCCCCCTGGTAGGCTCAAACGTACCTTTCTGCAGATGCTCTATGATTCGGGCAATCTCATTTGGCCGTAAATTGAAAAAAATCCAGCGGCTATATGCCTGATTCTCCTTGTTTTCGCCGGATGGTATGTTGTAACTCATGCGCATGCCAAGAACAAAAGGGCATTCCTGGCATCAGTCAATTTATATGTGGAAATGATATCTCCACTATAGAGGACAAGAAGTTTTTGGGTAGTCAGGCCAAAAGCGCACGAAAAAAATGAAGTACTTTCAAGGACTGCCATAGAATGGACAGATGTTCACTAAAATGGTCATAATTTTGTCATTCGGAGTCCGTGTCGGACCCATAATTACTCAAACTGCTCGCGGCGAGCATGCGAATTCCAAAAATACTCCCTGCTTGCGCCAGAGGCCCGAGTACCTCAAATTCAGCCTTAAGCGGGACTTTTTAGCCCTGAAAGTCAAAGAACATCATTCGTCGCTGTTTTTCACACAAGTTTCTGAACCCATTGGCACCTCCTTTTGAAGGAAATTGAGAGATTATGTTTCTTATCGACATTAGCCCGCCTCGGTAGACTCAAATGTATCTTCTCGCAGCTGCTCTATGATCCGGCTATCTCATTTGGCCAGAATTGAGAAAATCCAAATGCTATATGCCTTATTCTCCTTGTTTTCACCGGATGGCATGCTGTAACTCATGCGCGTGCCAAGAACAAAAGGGCATTCCTGGCATCGGTCAATATATATGTGGAAACAATATCTCCACTATAGAGGACAAGAAATTTTTGGGCAGTCAGGCAAAAAGCGCACAAGAAAATGAAGTACTTTCAAGGACTGCCATAGAATGGACATATGTTCACAAAAACGGTCATAATTTTGTCATTCGGAGTCCGTGTCGGACCCATAAGTACTCAAACTACTCACGGCGAGCATGCGAATCCAGAAAATACTCCCCGCTTGCGCCAGGAGGCCCAGAGTACTCTCAAATACGGCCTTAAGCAGGACTTTTTGGCCCTGAAAGTCAAAGAACATCATTCATCGCTGTTTTCCAGACAAGTTTCTGAACCCATTAGCACTTCCTTTTGAAGGCAATTCGAGAGATTAGGTTTCTTATAGATATTAGCCCACCTGGTAGGCTCAAACGTACCTTTCTGCAGATGCTCTATGATTCGGGCAATCTCATTTGGCCGTAAATTGAAAAAAATCCAGCGGCTATATGCCTTATTCTCCTTGTTTTCGCCGGATGGTATGCTGTAACTCATGCGCGTGCCAAGAACAAAAGGGCATTCCTGGCATCAGTCAATTTATATGTGGAAATGATATCTCCACTATAGAGGACAAGAAGTTTTTGGGTAGTCAGGCCAAAAGCGCACGAAAAAATGAAGTACTTTCAAGGATTGCCATAGAATGGACAGATGTTCACTAAAACGGTCATAATTTTGTCATTCGGAGTCTGTGTCGGATCCATAAGTACTCAAACTGCTCACGGCGAGCATGCGAATCCAAAAATGCTCCCCGCTTGTGCCCGGAGGCCCGGAGTACCCTCAAATTCAGCATTAAGCAGGACTTTTGGCCCCGAAAGTCAAAGAACATCATTCGTCATTGTTTTTCGACGAAGTTTCAACCCATTAGCACTTCCTTTTGAAGGCAATTCGAGAGATTATGTTTCTTATAGATATTAGCCCCCGTAGGCTCAAACGCATCTTTCTGCAGATGCTCTATGATTCGGACAATCTCATTTGGTCAGAAATTGAAAAAATCCAAATGCTATATGCCTTATTCTCCTTGTTTTCGCCGGATGGTATGCTGTAACTCATGCGCATGCCAAGAACAAAAGGGCATTCCTGGCATCAGTCAATTTATATGTGGAAATGATATCTCCACTATAGAGGACAAGAAGTTTTTGGGTAGTCAGGCCAAAAGCGCACGAAAAAAATGAAGTACTTTCAAGGACTGCCATAGAATGGACAGATGTTCACTAAAATGGTCATAATTTTGTCATTCGGAGTCCGTGTCGGACCCATAAGTACTCAAACTGCTCGCGGCGAGCATGCGAATTCCAAAAAATACTCCCTGCTTGCGCCAGGAGGCCCGGAGTACCCTCAAATTCAGCCTTAAGCGGGACTTTTTAGCCCTGAAAGTCAAAGAACATCATTCGTCGCTGTTTTTCACACAAGTTTCTGAACCCATTGGCACCTCCTTTTGAAGGAAATTGAGAGATTATGTTTCTTATGGACATTAGCCCGCCTGGTAGACTCAAATGTATCTTTCTGCAGTTGCTCTATGAATCGGCCTATCTCATTTGGCCGTAAATTGGAGAAAATCCAGCGGCTATATGCATTATTCTCCTTGTTTTCACCGGATGGCATGCTGTAACTCATGCGCGTGCCAAGAACAAAAGGGCATTCCTGGCATCGGTCAATATATATGTGGAAACAATATCTCCACTATAGAGGACAAGAAATTTTTGGGCAGTCAGGCAAAAAGCGCACAAGAAAATGAAGTACTTTCAAGGACTGCCATAGAATGGACATATGTTCACAAAAACGGTCATAATTTTGTCATTCGGAGTCCGTGTCGGACCCATAAGTACTCAAACTGCTCACGGCGAGCATGCGAATCCAGAAAATACTCCCCGCTTGCGCCAGGAGGCCCAGAGTACTCTCAAATACGGCCTTAAGCAGGACTTTTTGGCCCTGAAAGTCAAAGAACATCATTCATCGCTGTTTTTCAGACAAGTTTCTGAACCCATTAGCACTTCCTTTTGAAGGCAATTCGAGAGATTAGGTTTCTTATAGATATTAGCCCCCCTGGTAGGCTCAAACGTACCTTTCTAAAGATGCTCTATTATTCGGGCAATTTCATTTGGCCGTAAATTGAAAAAAATCCAGCGGCTATATGCCTTATTCTCCTTGTTTTCGCCGGATGGTATGTTGTAACTCATGCACGTGCCAAGAACAAAAGGGCATTCCTGGCATCAGTCAATTTATATGTGGAAATGATATCTCTACTATAGAGGACAAGAAGTTTTTGGGTAGTCAGGCCAAAAGCGCACGAAAAAATGAAGTACTTTCAAGGATTGCCATAGAATGGACAGATGTTCACTAAAACGGTCATAATTTTGTCATTCGGAGTCTGTGTCGGATCCATAAGTACTTAAACTGCTCACGGTGAGCATGCGAATCCAAAAATGCTCCCCGCTTGTGCCCGGAGGCCCGGAGTACCCTCAAATTCAGCCTTAAGCTTTTTGGCCCTGAAAGTCAAAGAACATCATTCGTCGCTGTTTTTCAGACAAGTTTCTGAACCCATTAGCACTTCCTTTTGAAGGCAATTCGAGAGATTAGGTGTCAGGACCCCGACTCAATGCCACATCGATCTAGCATGTAACACCTCATATCACTTTGCGGCCTCACGCACGGTATCCCCACGGGTGTCGCCTTACCTTTGCCGGGACCGCTTATGCTTTTGGCACACGATATGATAGTGTCGCTAGCATCCATATGATAAGGAGCCCGGCTGACATGGCTAGTCGTAAACCCAAAGTGGCACTAACTTACGTGGACAGCATACATGACCCAAAGAACGAACGTGGTTGGTCATTAGCGAGTGAATCCAGTGCAGTAGCACTGGGCTAACAGACTCGGTGAACTGGCAGAAGCGGGCTAGCAGACTCCGTATTCATCGCGTGACATTTCCCGAAGGGATGATACCACAGAACGAAGAAGGACACATGCCGGCCAACCTACATGTTCCGGAGCAGTAGCAAGCTACCATGGCTCAGTGGAAGCACTAGGAGACATTTCCCGGTAAGAGAGGCTACTAAGAATAAACAACTAGATAGTCAGATCCCACACATAGCAATACACATTACACGTACGCATAACATGCAAGTATGTGCTGTACAACATGGCATCACAAAGATAACTCAACAACTCACATAGATAAAGGCTCAAGAGCCATCATAGCATTTATTGCAAACAGGGGTCACAGGACCCATCATACGAAGCATACAAGCAACAAGCGAAGCATTACATGTCCGAGTACGTACATCTACAAATGAAAAAGGTCAAGAGCCCGACTATCTACAACATCCGATCAAGATCGTGGCTGAGGTACAAGCTACTCGTCAAGTCCACGAGAACACTAGTAAGACCAAGTCTCCGCTGCAAAAACATAAATAAAGCACCATGAGTACAAAGGTACTCAAAGAAGACTTACATCAGATCCTATCATACATGCATTTGTATCAAGAGGGTAATGTGGGGTTTAGTTGCAGCAAGCCAGCTTTGACTCTGTGGCTATCCTGTTCTACGACTACCAGAACTTCTTTGAGGTGATATGGCGCACACGAGTCCACTAATCACCACTCAATACACTACTACGGATTCATCCGCGTCTCCCTACGAGAAGGCCATCCATAGTACTCACACTTTTCTTGAGCATTTTATTGTATCCACTTCAAGTTATCTATGTACCATGTAAGCATCCAAGAAGTCCATATCCGGACCCGCTATTCAATAGATCATGTTAACCCCGCAGGGTGTACTTCTTCACACACGCCTCGCCACTTACCGCCATGTACACGCTATGTATCTCGGCAACCTTCAAGCGGAAGCTCGCGAGGGTGTCGGCCACGACCGACTAACCGCACAAGACTCTAGCCCTGTGTTTATCGCCTATTCGGTTTCATCCGCAAGGAGATCCGCCGGTGTCGCCACGCCCCAAACGATGTGTGCAGGGTTCCCGAGCCCACCATCCGGTGCCACTGGTACACCAGGCCACGTGTGCCTAGTCTGTCCTAAGCCCACCTGCCGGGTGCCACTTGGTAGAAAAATAGCACTACCTACAAACACCGAAACTAGTTGCGACTCTCGGACAGAGACCAAGTTGGTTAATAAGTCGAGAGAGTCAATTAAGGATCCTAATGTGTGTAGTATCGAGTCATTGGACAACATACATAGAACTCAAGGCTTAAGGACGGTTCCAAAGAGACAACCCACCATGTACTCCTACATGGCCTCTCACCGCTACCTTTACCAAATCGTGTTCACACGCTCACTCTCAAAGATCGTAACATTGAGCATTGTACTCCAATTCATTCCCGGCGAATCAGACCGACACAACTCTAAGCAATAGCAGGCATAGCAAGGTAGGAACACAACATGGGCTCAATCAACTCCTACACATGCTAGTGGGTTTTAACTATCTCATCGTGGCAATGACAGTCATGCAGAGGAATGGGTTCAACTACCGTAGCACAAAGTAGCGTATGAATCGTTGTTGTCCTAATGCAATAACCGAGAGCAGGAGCGAGAGCGTAGGATTTTATCGAATGAACAAGGGGGTTTGCTTGCCCGGTATATCAACAAGGAAGGCACCGCTTCATCGACAAGTACTGAACGGACTCGGAGCGGACCTATCGAGAAGGAAAAGTTATCGGCAATCAATACACAAACATATGCAACAATATGATGCATGAACATGGCATGAAGATGTGATGCTGTTTGAGCTAATGCAACTAGTATTCATTTGGTTTGAAGTCCATTTGAACCCTAAGCTCAAATGCAATTCTAATTTAAGTCTCTTAATATGCCATAATGTGTTTCCTCATATTCAGCATGTATAAGTTGGTTTGTCATGCATGAAACTAGTACAGATGGATAGGTTGCATTTTTCTGATAATTTTCATATATAATTTATTTCAATCTGAGCTACGGTTGAATTTATATGAATTTTGAAGTTTTGAACATTTTCTCGAATTTCCGATTAATTTAAATCCGAAAATGAATAAATCGCCACCGACGTCGGCGTGGACGTCAGCGGGTCAACGCCCAGGTCCAGTCAAACCTGACCAGTGGGACCCATATGTCGTTGTCAACTAACTAACTTAAGTTAATTAGCACTAATCTAATCCTAATCTAACTTAGTTAAGGCCCGGCCCACATGTCACGACTAATTAGGTTTAATTAAAATCTAACTAAAATTAGCAGGGCCCGCCCCACGCTGTCGATGCGAGGGGTTAGTTAACGGTGGTTGACCCGGCCAATCCCACCGGCGTTAGCCACCGGGCGAGGCCGTAACGCGCGAGGGCACGGAATCGCCCTCGGCCACCATTTAGGCGGCGGAGACCACGACGAGGAGCCAAGCTCGTCCGCTGCTTGGAGCAAGTGGTAGAGGCGGGACGGCCGCCGCCACGGAGCGGAGCTGGGCGGCGGCCGAGTTCGCCGAGGGCGGGCGAAGGCTGCGATGCATGGGGCGGCGGCCGAGAGCACCGGGCGTAGCTGGCTCGCCCGCATCCAATGGAGGCGACGGAGGGCGCAGGGTGGCTTGAGCTCGCCGGAGCAGAGCTCGCGGCGGCGGTCGGAGCTCGGGCTCGAGGGGGACGCGGCTACGGCGTACGGGGACGAGAACGGAGAGGAGGAAGGGAAGCAGCAGCTCACAGCAGTTGCAGCGGGCGTCGAAGCGGGCTCGGGGACGCGCTGACGACGGCGTACGGTCGCCGGAGATCTACAACGGCTGGCGATGAAGATGACGACGGTGGCGACGGTGGAGGCCGTCCGGAGGTGCTTGGCTTGACGAGGAGGTAGAGGAGGTCGTGGCGGAGCTTCTGGGCTCTACGGAGGGGCGAGGGGAGGCCGGTGGCCGCGGCAACGGCGAACGGCGGCGATCGGCGCGTTCGGCCGTGCGCGTGAGAGAGCGAGGGAGAAGAGAGGAGAGGGCTGGGGAGAGTGAGAGCGGTCGGGGCGTGCGTGGCGACGCTCGGGACGCCCAGGCGGCGAGAGGGGAAGCAGAGGTGGCGGGAACGTGGCCCCGCCGCACGAGTGGTCACATACGGGCCAAGCTGCGTGCCCTCGCTTTCCGCCGCCGCCAGGAGGACGACGGTTGGCGGTTGGGCGATGGGCATCCATCTGGCAACCGAGGCGCTGATGGCCGCAGTAAGCGCCGTAAGTTTTCCGCTTATTTCTTTTCCTATTCTTCTCGACATTTGTTTGGTTTAAATAAAATACTAAACCATTTTATTTTCTTATGCCAATTTTTATAGAAGCTAGTTATATTATTCCAGAGCTCCTTAATAAATGACATAATTTTTGGACATATATTATATATATAACATTTATACATCCAAGGCAAAATAATTACTGAATTAATCCAAATGCCCAAAATAAATACTTATGAGCTCCTAAAAATATTGGTTTGATTTTTATCTCTGTCCAATATTTTCAGAGAGCAACATGAGCATTTTCTTGGACCTTTTTGGAGCACTTTTTTTGTTTGGGCCATTTTAGAGATGATTCTAAGGGTTTCTCAAATCCTCATTTCAAATTTAAATGAAATTTAAACATGATGCACACATGACTAGCTAGCCTTGAGCATACCAGAACTAGGGATGTGACAACTCGCCCCCACTTGAAAAAATCTCGTCCCGAGATTTAGAGGTCGATGGAAAGAAAGCGGGGTACTCCAGTCGAAGACGATCTTCTCGCTCCCAAGTAGCTTCTCTCTCGGAATGATGAGACCACTGAACCTTGAGAAACTTGATGTTATGGCGTCGAGTGACACGCTCTGCTTGATCAAGAATGTGAACCGGATACTCTCGATATGTGAGGTTATCTTGGAGATCAAGCGTTCCGTGGTCCACTCATGGATAGGATCCGAGAAGCAACGCCGAGTTGAGAGACGTGGAAGACATCATGAACTCGAGGAAGATGTGGGGGTAGTTCCAACTGGTAGGCAACCTCTCCTCGTTTAGCGAGAATGCGAAAAGGACCAATGTAGCGAGGAGCCAACTTGCCTTTGATACCGAAACGATGGGTACCCTTCAAACGAGTAACCCGAAGATAAGCTTTGTCGCCAACTTCATAAGTCATATCTTTATGATGACGATCATACTGGCTTTTCTGACGAGACTGGGCTGTTTTCAAATTCTCACGAATGATGCGAACTTGCTCTTCTGCCTCCTGGATCATGTCCGGTCCAAAGAATTGTCTTTCACCGGTTTCTGACCAGTTCAAAGGTGTTCGACATCTTCGTCCATAGAGAATCTCAAAATGAGCTTTCTTGAGACCGGATTGATAGCTATTGTTATAAGCAAACTCGCAAAGGAAGACATTTCTCCCAATCCATACCGAATGAGATAACGCAAGCTCGAGCATGTCTTCGAGAATTTGATCGACCTGCTCCACCGACCACTTGATTGAGGGTGGAAAGCGGCATCAAGGAAAGATGGGTTCCCATGGCAGTTTGGAAACTCTCCGTAAATGAGAAGTGAAAAGACCGCCACGGTCCTGAATTGATCTCTAGTGGAACACCATGAAGTGATACTATTCGAATATATAAGTCGCCAAGTCGACTAGCGTGATACTCTCTAATGTAGGAAGTGAGCCACTTTGGAAAGACGATCAATGACTACGAAGATAGCGTTATTCCTTTCTTGGTCCCGGAAAGCCGTGATGAAGTCCATACCAACTTTATCCCATTTCCACTCGTGAATAGCTAAAGGTCAAGGGTGCCAAGCAGGTCTTTGATGCTCGCTTAACGCGACGACAAACGCCACAATTAGCGATAAACCGAGCAATTTCTCTTCATCCTAGTCCACCGTAACCTCCGGCGAGGTCCCGATACATCTTAGTACTACCGGATGAATCGTGAGAGGAGATTCATGCGCCTCCTTAAGAATCAGTTGTCGAAGATGCTGCTTGGGGACCACCAAACGGTTCTTGAAGAAAACAACACCTCGATCATCAATAGAGAAACTACCAAGAACTCCCTTCTTCACATTATCCTTGATTCGAGAAATACCCGATCATACCGCCGGGCTAGTTATGATCTGATCCTCAAGAGTAAGTTTCGCCACCAAGGTAGAGAGGAATCCATGAGGAGCAATGTGAAGGTTAAGCTTACGTAATTCCTCATGGAGAAGTGGTTGGCCCCGCCGCAACATGAGATTGTTGCAATAGGATTTACGACTTAGAGCATCACCATGACATTAGCTTTGCTCGGAGTGTAGGTAATCCCTAAGTCGTAATCGAGATCAACTCCAACCAACGCCTTTGCCTAAGGTTCAAATCTGGTTGGGTGAAGATATACTTGAGACTCGGTGATCGTGTAGATCTCGCAACGCTTACCAAGGAGGTAATGTCGCCAGTCTTGAGTGCATAGACTACGGCCGCAAGCTCTAGATCATGTGTAGGATAATTCTCCTCATGTGGATGCAACTGTCGAGATGCATAGGCAATCACATGACGATCCCGCATAAGAATGCAACCTAGTCCTCGCCGTGAGGCGCCGCAAAGAGATAACAAAGTCTTTAGTGAAACCGTGGCACAAGTATGGGAGCAGAAGTCAGCGCCTTTTCGCCTCGAAAACTGTACTCACACTGTGGGGACCACTCAAACTTTTTATCTTTCTTGAGAAGTTCCGTGAGAGGTTTGGCTACTTTGGAGAAGTTTTCAACAAAGCGGCGCAATAGCTGGCTAGACCAAGGAAACTCCTAACTTGCTTAACGGTTTCGTGGAGTCCAATCGAGAACGGCCTTAACTCTCTCGGGATTGACAAAGAATGCCCTTACCGGATATCACGTGGCCCAGATAGGTCACTTCGCAACCAAAATTCACACTTGGAGAATTTGGCATAAAGGCGATGCTCTCGAGTTTTTCTAATACAAGTCTAAGATGTTCGCATGCTCTTCTTCGCTCTTCGAGTAAATAAGAATATCATCGAGGTAAACCACGACTTAACTTATCTAAGTACTCCATGAAGATCGAGTTCATCAAGCGGAGAATGTGGCTGAGCGTTGGTTAGGCCAAAGGACATGACGGTGTACTCAGATCGCCATAACGAGTGACAAATGCCGCTTTGGGGATGTCCCTGCTTCGATCTTGATTTGGTGGTAGCCTAACCTCAAATCCATCTTGAGAAGATCGAGGATCCAATGAGCTGATCATACAGATCGTTGATCCCGGGAGCGGATATTTGTTCTTTATCGTGACCAAATTAACGGACGATAATCTACAACCATCCGTCCGTACCATCCTTCTTCTTGACGAAGAGGACGGGCAAGCCCAAGGAGAAGAACTAGGACGGATGAAACCCTTTGCAAGGACTCATCAAGTTGTTTCTAAGCTCGGCTATTTCTAAGGGTGCCATCTTGTAAGGTCTCCTAGAGATTGGAGCGTTCCTCGATAAGATCTATGACAAACTCTACATCTCTCGCTGTGGAACACCGGCAGCTTCCTTCCGAAGACATCCGGAAGTCACGGATCACCGGAATATCTTCAAGGTCCGGAAGAGGGCTAGCATTAAGAGAATAGAGTTGGCGCTTTGCAACTCGTGGAGACAAAGGACTATCTTGCCGATGGGTGTGTAAGCTGAACAGATCTGGTGTAACAATCAATCTTGGCATGATGATCTGTCATCCAGTCCATACCCAAGATGATGTTAATATCTGAGGACTTGAGGGCTACAAGTGATGCAAGAAATACAAGTCTATCAACAAGGATTTCATTACCATAGCTGATTCTGGTAGTTTGCCATCTAGACCCTGGGGTTTGAATTTCAAGTGGTGTTGGCATATCACAAAATGACATGTCGTGCAAACGAGCATAGCCTTCAGAAATGAAAGAATGAGATGCTCCAAGATCGTAATGTAACCGGCGCTTTGGTGACAATTTACAAGGAGTGTACCAAGAACGACATCCGGATCATCATGAGCGTCTTTAGCCGAGACGTGATGCACACGCCCACGCTCATGGGGGCTGACTTGACATCGATCATCTTGCGTGATGGCTTACCACGGCCAATGACTTCTCAAAGTAGGGTGGAGCATAACTAGTCCGAGAGCAACACGCGCATAGTGTCCTCGGCTTCCGCATGTGAAGCAAGTCCTGGTTGGATGTGGACCCGCATTAACAAGCGGTCTACTAGTAGGCCCGGTGGAACATACGACCGAGCTGGGGAGGCACCACATGAGATGGCCTTGGTGAATATCCGGAGGAAGAGCGGAGTTCGAACCCAAATCAGCGCTTCGAGAACTGGAGCCAAGAAGATCCCAAATCACGGTGTGCTTACGAGACTCCTCGTAGGTGAGCCGAGCTGTCTCTCGCATTGATGGCCTTGTTCACAAGAGCCTGGAATGTATCACAATGATGCAAGTGGAGATCACGACGCAACTTGGGGTTGAGACCTTCCGAACCTAGCTTGCTTCTTGGCGTCCGTGGACACTTCTTCTGTGGGCATAACGGGCGAGGTTCTCAAACTCTCTCAGAAGCATCAACAGCCATCTGATTCGGGTGAGACTACGTAACTCTTCTCTTGCGATCGATGAGGGCCTCGAGGAATGTGATGCTCGCGAAAAGCCTCAAGTGAAAACCCTCCGTAGGAATCGCCACCGGAGGCATAGCCTCATAGTTCGCCACCAAAGACTAGCGTGACCTTCCGTGGTATGTGGCATAGGTGACCTTGTCATCTTCAGCTACGCTCGCAGAACGCAACTTATGAGTGATGCTACGGAGCTACCATCCGCATCGAGTGGCTCAATAGAATGATGAAAGGTGGGTGGGTGCAAGCGAATGAAGTCGTGAATGGTCATGCATCCTTTGAACCGATGTGCGTGTTCTCCTCGACACGCGCTAACAAGCGGTTAGACTCACGCTGTTTTTCTCCATTTCTAACATGAACTCACAACGAAGGTTGGTCGGAGGATCCTCATCTCTACCATCTCCGTGGTTCGCTACGAGCAATGAACTTCGCTTAACCGATGACATCCCGAGAAACGAAACCAAGGACGGATCAAGATCATCCATAGGCTATAGAATGTAGGATAAGGAAATTAGTAACTCTCGAACTCCGGGCAATTCCGCAAATAACGGCAAAGAAATGCTCAAAATGAGACATCCTGCTAAAATGGGGTAGTAACATACTCAACATCACCACTTAAGGTTCTGGGATAGTACTAAACAGGCTACACTGGAGGTACTCGAAAACTGGAGTACGACTCTGATCAACCAATCCTAAGGAACTACGGAGTAGTAACACGTGATCCTAATAGACGGAAGATAAAGCCTAGTTCCTTAACCCCGCAGAAAAGATAGGATGACTCAGATCAGAAGGCCATGAGGTAAAGGAGTAAAAAGAGCCTTACGTTCCTTCCCACAATCAATTCCCTTATATAGCTAAAGAATTTCTAGACTCAACTTCGACCAGTTTGGCTTGGTAATCCTACAGGCAGTCAGGCTCTGATACCAAAGCTGTCAGGACCCCGACTCAATGCCACATCGATCTAGCATGTAACACCTCATATCACTTTGCAGCCTCACGCACGGTATCCCCACGGTGTCGCCTTACCTTTGCCCGGGACCGCTTATGCTTTTGGCACACGATATGATAGTGTCGCTAGCATCCATATGATAAGGAGCCCGGCCGACATGGCTAGTCGTAAACCCAAAGTGGCACTAACTTACACTGACAGCATACATGACCCAAAGAACGAACGTGTCGGTCATTAGCGAGTGAATCCAGTCAGTAGCACTGGGCTAACAGACTCGTGAACCGGCAGAGCGGCTAGCAGACTCGTATTCATCGCGGACATTTCCCGAAGGGATGTATACAGAACGAAGAAGGACACATGCCGCCAACCCACGTGTTCCGGAGCAAGAGTAAGCTACCATGGCTCAAAGGAAGCACTAGGAGACATTTCCGTAAGAGAGGCTACTAAGAATAAACAACTAGATAGTCGATCCCACACATAGCAATACACATTACACGACGCATAACATGCAAGTATGTGCTGTACAACATGGCATCACAAAGATAACTCAACAACTCACATAGATAAAGGCTCAAGAGCCATCATAGCATCTATTGCAAACAGGGTCACAGACCCATCATACAGAGCATACAAGCAAGAAGCGAAGCATTACATGTCCGAGTACGTACATCTACAAATGAAAAAGGTCAAGAGCCTAACTATCTACAACATCCGATCAAGATCGTAGCTGAGGTACAAGCTACTCGTCAAGTCCACGAGAACACTAGTAAGACCAAGTCTCCGCTGCAAAAACTTAAATAAAGCACCATGAGTACAAAGGTACTCAAAGAAGACTTACATCGATCCTATCATACATGCATTTGTATCAAGAGGGTAATGGGGTTTAGTTGCAAGAAGCCAGCTTTGACTCGTGGCTATCCCGTTTCACGACTACTGAACTTCTTTGAGGTGATATGGCACACGAGTCCACTAATCACCACTCAATACACTACTACGGATTCATTCCCGCCTCCCTACGAGAAGGCCATCCATAGTACTCACACTTTTCTTGAGCATTTTATTGTATCCACTTCAAGTTATCTATGTACCATGTAAGCATCCAAGAAGTCCATATCCGCGACCCGCTATTCAATAGATCATGTTAACCCCGCAGGGTGTACTTCTTCACACATGCTCGCCACTTACCGCCATGTACACGCTATGTATCTCGCAACCTTCAAGCGGAAGCTCGGGCGAGGGTGTCGGCCACGACCGACTAACCGCACAAGACTCTAGCCTGTGTTTATCGCCTATTCGGTTTCATCCGCAAGGAGATCCGCCGGGTGTCGCCACGGCCCCAAACGATGTGTGCAGGGTTCCCGAGCCCACCATCCGGTGCCACTTGCACACCAGGCCACGTGTGTTTAGTCTGTCCTAAGCCCATTCTCGCCGGTGCCACTTGGTAGAAAAATAGCACTACCTACAAACACCGTAAACTAGTTGCGACTCCCGGACAGAGACCAAGTTGGTTAATAAGTCGAGAGAGTCAATTAAGGATCCTAATGTGTGGTAGTATCGAGTCATTGGACAACATACATAGAACTCAAGCTTAAGGACGGTTCCAAAGAGACAACCCACCATGTACTCCTACATGGCCTCTCACCGCTACCTTTACCAAATCGTGTTCACACGCTCACTCTCAAAGATCGTAACATAGAGCATTGTACTCCAATTCATTCCCGATGAATCGACCGACACAACTCTAAGCAATAGCAGTATAGCAAGGTAGGAACACAACATGGGCTCAATCAACTCCTACACATGCTAGTGGGTTTTAACTATTTATCGTGGCAATGACAGTCATGCAGAGGAATGGGTTCAACTACCGCAACACAAAGTAGCGTATGAATCGTTGTTGTCCTAATGCAATAACCGAGAGCAGGAGCGAGAGCGTAGGATTTTATCGAATGAACAAGGGGTTTGCTTGCTCGGTATATCAACAAGGAAGGCACCGCTTCAATCGACAAGTACTGAACGGACCGAGCAGACCTATCGAGAAGGAACAAGGTCGGCAATCAATACACAAACATATGCAACAATATGATGCATGAACATGGCATGAAGATGTGATGCTGTTTGAGCTAATGCAACTAGTATTCATTTGGTTTGAAGTCCATTTGAACCCTAAGCTCAAATGCAATTCTAATTTAAGTCTCTTAATATGCCATAATGTGTTTCCTCATATTCAGCATGTATAAGTTGGTTTGTCATGCATGAAACTAGTACAGATGGATAGGTTGCATTTTTCTGATAATTTTTCATATATAATTTATTTCAATCTGAGCTACGGTTGAATTTATATGAATTTTTGAAGTTTTGAACATTTTCTGGAATTTCCTGATTAATTTAAATCCGTAAAATGAATAATGCGCCACCGACGTCGCCGCGACGTCAGCCGGTCAACGGCCGTGTCCAGTCAAACCTGACCAGTGGGACCCATATGTCAGTGTCTAACTAACTAACTTAAGTTAATTAGCACTAATCTAATCCTAATCTAACTTAGTTAAGGCCCTGGGCCCACATGTCACGGCTAATTAGGTTTAATTAAAATCTAACTAAAATTAGCAGGGGCCGCCCCACGCTGCCGCGATGTGGGGTTAGTTAACGGGTTGACCGGTCAATCCCGCCGGCGTTTAGCCGCGGGCGAGGCCGTAACGCGCGAGGGCACGGAATCGCCCCCCGATCATTTAGGCGGCGGAGACCACGGACGAGGAGTCAAGCTCGTCTGCTGCTGCTTGGAGCAAGTGGTAGAGGCGGGACGGCCGCCGCCGGAGCGGAGCTGGGCGGCGGCCGGAGTTTGGCCGAGGGCGGGCGTAGCGCTGCGATGCATGGGGGCGGCGGCTGAGAGCATCGGGGCGTAGCCCGGGCTCGTCCGCATCCAGCGGAGGCGACGGGAGGGCGCAGGGTGGCCTGAGCTCGCCGGAGCAGAGCTCGCGGCGGCGGTCGGAGCTCGGGCTCGAGGGGGACGCGGCTACGGCGTACGGGGACGAGAACGGAGAGGGGGAAGGGAAGCAGCAGCTCACAGCAGTTGCAGCGGGCGCCGGTTGCGGGCTCGGGACGCTACGACGACGGCGCACGGTCGCCGGAGATCTACAAATGCCAGCGGCGAAGATGACGACGGTGGCGACGGTGGAGGCCGTCCCGGAGGTGCTTGGCTTGACGAGGAGGTAGAGGAGGTCGGGCGGAGCTTCGGCTCTACGGAGGGGCGGGGAGGCCGGTGGCAGCAGCAACGGCGAACGGCGGCGACGGCGCTCGCCGCAAGGCGTGAGAGAGCGAGGGAGAAGAGAGGAGAGGGCTGGGAGAGTGAGAGCGGTCGGGCGCGCGTGGCGACGTTCGGGACGTCCAGGGCGACGAGAGGGGAAGCAGGAGGTGGCGGGGAACGTGGCCCGGCCGACGAGTGGCCGCACAGGCGCCGCTGCGTGCTCCTCGCTTTCTGTCGTCGCCGCCAGGAGGACGACGGTTGGCGGTTAAGCGATGGGCACGCCACTGGCTACCGAGGCGCTGATGGCCGCAGGTAAGCGCGGGTAAGTTTTCCCGTTTATTTCTTTTCCTATTCTTCTGACATTTGTTTGGTTTAAATAAAATACTAAACCATTTTATTTTCTTATGCCAATTTTTATAGAAGCTAGTTATATTATTCCAGAGCTCCTTAATAAATGACATAATTTTTGGACATATATTATATATATAACATTTATACATCCAAGGCAAAATAATTACTGAATTAATCCAAATGCCCAAAATAAATACTTATGAGCTCCTAAAAATATTGGTTTGATTTTTATCTCTGTCCAATATTTTCAGAGAGCAACATGAGCATTTTCTTGGACCTTTTTGGAGCACTTTTTTTTTTGGGCCATTTTAGAGATGATTCTGAGGGTTTCTCAAATCCTCATTTCAAATTTAAATGAAATTTAAACATGATGCACACATGACTAGCTAGCCTTGAGCATACCAGAACTAGGGATGTGACATTAGGTTTCTTATAGATATTAGCCCCCCTGGTAGGCTCAAACGTACCTTTCTGCAGATGCTCTATGATTCGGCAATCTCATTTGGTCAGAATTGAAAAAATCCAAATGCTATATGCCTTATTCTCCTTGTTTTCACGGATGGTATGTCAGAATCTCATGCGCATGCCAAGAACAAAATGGCATTCCCGGCATCAACAATTTATATGTGGAAATGATATTCCACTATAGAGGACAAGAAGTTTTTGGTAGTCGTGCCAAAAGCGCATTTAAAAAATGAAGTACTTTCAAGGACTGCCATAGAATGGACAGATGTTCACTAAAATGGTCATAATTTTGTCATTCGAGTCCGTGTCGGACCCATAAGTACTCAAATTGCTCCCCGGCGAGCATGCGAATTCCAAAAAATACTCATTGCGCCAGGAGGCCCGGAGTACCCTCAAATTCAGCCTTAAGCAGGACTTTTTGGCCCTGAAAGTCAAAGAACATCATTCGTCGTTGTTTTTCACACAAGTTTCTGAACCCATTGGCACCTCCTTTTGAAGGAAATTGAGAGATTATGTTTCTTATGGACATTAGCCCGCCTGGTAGACTCAAATGTATCTTTCTGCAGTTGCTCTATGATCCGGGCTATCTCATTTGGCCGTAAATTGGAGAAAATCCAGCGGCTATATGCCTTATTCTCCTTGTTTTCACCGGATGGCATGTCAGAACTCATGCGCGTGCAAGAACAAAAGGGCATTCCCGCATCGGTCAATATATATGTGGAAACAATATTCCACTATAGAGGACAAGAAATTTTGGGCAACAGCAAAAAGCGACAAGAAAATGAAGTAATCGATGAGGACATCAATACCATTGTTACACCCACAGCCCCCGCCGCTATACATACCGGACCAATTACTAGAGCTCACAAGACGCCAACTAAATTACCGTGTACTTTCGCTTTTGTAATGATTCTAATGTTCATGAGAATATGACGCTGCTTAAATTGGATACATTTGTTTTGCTTACAAATGTAGGGCCTAGCTTGGAGAAGGATGAACATTGGAGCAAGAACCAGATGGAGATGATGGCATGCTAAGGGGACAAGAATGGAGTTACAAGTGATGATTTCAGGACTTTGAAGCCACCATAATGAGTGCATGAAGCCTTGGACGAAATATACAAGATGCCACTTCATAATATTCGCCCATAGGCTATTCTAGGTGCAAGGTCACCTTATTATTGGGCCAGCCCATGTAATTTCGAAATACATTAGTATAGGCTATTTTAGAGTCCGATGTGTGGGGAAACAAGAGATAGGGTTAGTTTCGACCCTCCACCAAGGGCCACGAAATTCACCCCTCTTCCTCCATATATACAGCCCTTAGGGCACCGCTTAGACTTGGGTTTTGTTTAGATCAAAAGTTCGCCATAGCTGCAACTTCGCTGCATTTCGCTTGTGTTCAACGACTGCATAAAGGCGCCACAGTAATCCCACCTTGATCAATAAAGCTTTCATCTTATATTCGCAATATCCAGATTGCAATCTCGCTTTCTTGCTTGTTCTTCGCTTGCTCGCAGGAAATAGACCTCGTGGTCGTTGATCGTGTTCGCTGTGGTCAATAACCTCTCGAGTTGGTTTAGCGATTGCTAAGGCGCGACGCCCTCGCACGCGTCGTAGTCGGATCGCCAAAGTCGACTTCCACCAAAGCGAAATCCACCATCTCATCGAAAGACGGACACCTCTGCCTCTATCAAGTGGTATCAGATTTCCGTGTTGCTCGGTGAGATTTTACGCTTTTCGTAGTTTAGATCGAGTCTGTTTTCATACCTACAGTCCACGAAAAAGCCAAAAAAATTAGGGTTACGCCATCATATCCGAACCAATCTGAGCCTTTGCATAATCTTTTTCAGATTTGCGTTGTTGAATTTGCGTTGCATCGCCGTGTCTAGTTGCTGGTCTTAGAGTCTAGTCTTTAGAGTTTCGAGTTCTCGGTCATAAGTTGTCACGCCGCCGCACACCATCATCATCGCCTCGCCATCTACCACCACCGCTTATCCGCCACCGCTTCAACTCCGATCCATATACCACCACCGCCGCCATATACCACCACCATATATCCACCACCAATCCGAAGTTCCTTGCATATTAGATTTGTTTTCGGATCCATCTAATTTCCGATTCGTGTTTCCTTGTCTCGAGTAGGTTTCGATTCCAGCAATCTTTTGCCGTATGAGAAGAGGTTGGTTTCAAAAAAAAAAAAACGCACCTCCGCTTAGGCCCAAAATTTTCCAAAAACGCACGGATAAAAAAATTTCTGGCTATCCTATTTTTAGGTGTTTCTAAGCGATTGAGCCGCCGTTATAGAAAGTTTTTTGACCTGCTTCCGCTTTTGGGTCCGGCAAATAAAAAAAAAATTTGGTCGAAAAAATTTCGTGCCCATCCTGCTCATTGACCGGGAAGAGTTTTGAGACACTCGCCATTATAGTGATTTTTCGCAAAAAAAAAAAAAGCAGCAAGAAAAAAAAACAGCGCAAAAAAAAAAGAGCGAAAAAAAAAATCAGAGTGTGCTTTTCCTTTGATTACGCAGCGCCGTGATTTTGTTAGTGTTCTAGGCTCGCCTCTAGCACGGTCTAGCCTAGGACCAAAGACAAGACTGCCGTTGAGCGCTTATTCAACTTTGCATCTCTCGATTTGATTATTGTCAACCCTTTTTGCTACCATATTATAAGCCTTCCCAGCCCACATACATCTACGCCGTATGCTTGATTCTCCCCGTAATCGCTATAGCCAAGCTTTGAGAGTTTTGACTACAACGGTTGCCGATCACCACCGCCGCTGGGTAAGAACTGTAAGAATTTGAGATTTGCTTCACGGATTTGTGATCGCCCACCACACCACCACCACCACTTCCTAGTAGTCTCAGAGGATCATATTCTTGTGTGTTTCTATTGTCGCTAACCATGGCAGGAACACAGCCGATGAGACTGATTGGGAGAACTCGACAAACAAACAACTACATGATAAGTTTCAAAGAAATGATGATTGGACAGTGCAAGATGTGGTAAACAGATTTGACGAGGCCATGGAGAAGATAGATGGCATTGAGAAGACGCTTGAAACAAAGCTTGATAGCAAGTTTGATGAATTGCTCGCTGCTTTTTCCACAACCACCGCCGGCTGCACCTATCGCACCTCTCGCAACGACAACAACTACGCCCTTCCGAATCAAGATGGACGAGCTCAACAGTGTTCCTATTGAGCCAGACAAAATTCTGTGCCATTGCCATCGCTGTTGGTGCTTCTTTGGCTCTCTGCCATCGCCATCGCTGGTACCGACGAGGATGATTATGTGGAAGATTACGAGGATGAGGTTGATCAACATCGAATTCACGTGCAACCACCAAAGACCACAACCACCGTGTCGCCCACATGCAAATGATGGCAATGTTAGGGCTCCCTCAGTACGAGATCATGACCATCTCCCTAAACTGAAATTGAATATTCCACCATTTGAGGGTAGATATGTTCCTCGATATATATCTTACTTGGGAGTTAGAAACCGAACAACGATTTACATGTTTACAATATCCCGAGGAGAGACGTGTTCCTACCGCTGTTTGTGCTTTCACTAGCTTTGCATGTGTTTGGTGGTCTCAACATTGTAGATTATATCCTGCTCCAAATTACTTGGGCTGCTTTGAAAACTGCTATGCGTATCGCTGGGTTCCACCATATTATCAACATGAATTACTTCAAAATTGCAGCGCTTAAGACAAGGAAAAATTTCAGAGAAGAATATTATCGTGAATTACAAACCGCTAGATTAGATGTGGTATTGTTGAGGAGAATGAAGCTATGCTTGCACGCTTTTCGGGTGGATTAAATAGAGAGATTCGCACCATTCTAGACTATAAGGATTATAATAATATCACTGCTTATTCCATCTTGCTTGTAAAGTGAACGTGAAGTGCGTGATCGATGTGCATTGGCGCCGCACTAACTTTTCTCGCAGGTCGACCTTCATCGTGGACACCACGTGCATCATCTACTTCCACCGCACCATCACCTCCTTCAGTGCCACCTCCAACCGTGATGCAAGAAAGGTGCACAACCGCCACTATCTCGCCAAGAGCACACCGTCGGGGGCTCGCACAGAGCTCTTCTTCTTCCATGGCGCCAACAGGCACACAAGTGATATTATTTGTCGTCGTTGTAAGGGAAGAGGACATTTTACAGAGAATGCAAATCTCAGCGGTGATGATTGCTACCGAGGATGGTGGGTATGAGTCCGCTTAGTGACTATGATGAGGAGACTTTGGCTCTTATTACACATGAGGAACACGGTGGAGATGATTCTCGATCATGAGATACAATACATGGCTGTCAAGATGCCGACAGTATGAATGTTTAGTTGCTCAACGTGTTTTGAGTGTGCAGGTTACACAAGCTGAGCAAAATCAGAGGCATAATTTGTTCCATACAAAGGGAGTTGTGAAGGAACGTTCTATTCGCGTCATCATAGATGGTGATAGAGGCAGAGGTGTCCCGTCTTTCGATGAGATGGTGGATTTCGCTTTGGTGGAAGTCGACTTTGACGATCCGACTACGAACGTGCGAGGACGTCGCGCCTTAGCAATCGCTAAACCAACTCCGAGAGGTTATTGACCACGCCGAGCACGATCAACCTGACCACGAGGGTCTATTTCGCGAGCAAACGAAGAACAAGCAAGAAACTGAGATTGCAACTGGATATTGCGAATATAAGATGAAAGCTTTATTGATCAAGGTGGGGTTCTGTGGACGCTTTGTCCGGTCGTTGAACACAAACGGCACGCCGGTTGCAGCTATGGCTAACTTTTGATCTAAACAAAACCTAAGTCTAAACGGTGCCCTAAGGGCTGTATATATGGAGGAAGAGGGGTGAATTTCGTGGCCCTTGGTGGAGGGGTCCAAACTAACCCTATCTCTTGTTTCCCCACACATACGGACTCTAAAAATAGCCTATACTAATGTATTTCGAAATTACATGGGCCTGGCCCAATAATAAGGTGACGCAAGACCTAGAATAGCCTATGGACTAATATTATGAAGTGGCATCTTGTATATTTCGTCCAAGGCTTCATGCACTCATTATGGTGGCTTCAAAGTCCTGAAATCATCACTTGTAACTCCATTCTTGTCCCCTTATGCATGCCATCATCTCCATGCTGGTTCTTGCTCCAATGTTCATCCTTCTCCAAGCTAGGCCCTTCATTTGTAAGCAAAACAAATGTATCCAATTTAGGCAGCATCATATTCTCATGAACATTAGAATCATTACCAAGAAACGAAAGTACCGGTAATTTAGTTGGCGCGCGAGCTCTAGTAATTGGTCCAAGATGTATAGCAGCAGGGCTGTGGGTGTAACAATGGTATTGATGTCCTCATCATCCTCCCTTCTTGAAATGAAGTCGCCCTCGACGGAAGTTCATCTTCCTCACCCAAATATGGCTTCAAATCTGCAATGTTAAAAGTGGACTAACCCCAAAATCTGCAGCAGCTCAAGTTTATATGCATTATCATTTACTTTCTCCAACACCTTAAAGGGACCAGCAGACGTGGCATTAGCTTTGATTTGCGCAAATCAGAAATCTATCTCACGCAAATGTAACCAAACAAGATCTCCAGTGCAAACACAACATGTTTTCTACCCTTATCTCCAAAGAAGTTTATATTTAGCATTCATACGCCAATGTTTTCCTTAGTTAACTCATGCATTTTTAAAATCAATTCAGCACGCTTCTTTAGCATCAAAATTAACCTTCTCCAAGATGGAAGAGGCAACAAATCAATAGGTGCACGAGGTAGGAAACCATACACAACTTCAAAAGGGCACATCTTAGTAGTAGAATGCAATGAACGATTATAAGCAAATTCAATATGAGGCAAGCATTCCTCCCACATTTTCTTATTTTTCTTTAGAACAGCCCTAAGCATAGTAGACAATGTTCTATTGACTACTTCAGTTTGTCCATCAGCTTGGGGGTGACAAGTAGTACTAAAAGCAGTTTAGTCCCCAACTTAGCCCATAAACATCTCCAAAAGTGGCTAAGAAATTTAGTATCACGATCTGAAACAATAGTATTTGGCACACCATGCAAGCTTAATAATTTCACGAAAGAACAAATCAGCAACATTGACAAAGATCATCGCTTTTATGACATGGTATAAAGTGTGCCATTTTCGAGAATCTATCCACGACAACAAATATGCTATCCTCCCTTCTTTGTTCTAGGTAAACCTAAAACAAAGTCCATAGATATATCCTCCCAAGGAACACTAGGTACAGTGCAAAGGCATATATAAACCATGAGGATTGAGTCGTGACTTAGCTTTTTGACATGTAGTGCAATGAGCAATAAAACGCCAACATCCCGCCTCATCTTTGGCCAAAAGAAATGTGTAGCAAGTACGCCCTCCGCCTTCTTCACGCCAAAGTGTCCCATTAGTCCTCCTCCATGCGCCTCCCCAACAACAAAAGACTAACGGAGCTAGCTGGAATGCATAGCTTGTTAGCACGAACACAAACCCATCATTAACGACAAACTTGTTCCATGTTCTTCCTTCTTTACAATTCTGCAATACATCTTTAAAATCAGCATCATGCACATATTGATCTTTGATGGTCTCCAAACCAAATATTTTGAAGTCAAGTTGTGAAAGCATAGTATAGCGATTTAGACAATGCATCAAGAATAACATTTTCTTTACCCTTCTTGTGTTTAATGACATAAGGAAAGTCTCAATGAATTCAACCCATTTAGCATGTCTACGATTCAGTTTAGCTTGACTTTTAATATGTTTCAAAGATTCATGATCGTAATGTATAACAAATTCTTTGGGCCATAAATAATGTTGCCATGTTTCTAAAGTCCTAACAAGAGCATATAATTCTTTATCATAAGTAGAATAATTCAGACTAGGCCCACTCAATTTTTCGTAAAAGTATGCAACAGGTTTGCCATCTTGTAATAACACACCTCCTAATCCAATTCCACTAGCATCACATTCAAGCTCAAAAGTCTTATTAAAATCAGGAAGTTGGAGTAAAGGAGCATGTGTCAACTTATCTTTCAACACCGTGAAGGCTTCTTCCCGTATGCGGTACCCCAAACAAAAGGCACATCCTTCTTTGTAAGCTCATTGAGAGGTGCAGCAATGGTGCTGAAATCTCTCACAAAACGCCTATAGAAACCAGCGAGGCCAAGGAAACTCCTCACTTGTGTGACTGCTTTGGGCTGCGCCAACTCTCAATAGCTTCAATCTTGGCTTTATCAACTTCAATTCCTCGTGGAGTAACAACATAGCCAAGAAAAGATACTCGGTCGGTGCAAAAGGTGCACTTCCCAAGGTTACCAAACAAACGCATCACGAGAGCATTAAAACAGCACGAATGTTCCAAATGTTCTTCCAAAGATTTGCTATAAATCAAGATATCATCAAAATAAACTACCACAAATCGTCCAATGAAAGCACGAAAACTTCGCTCATTAATCTCATGAAAGTACTAGGTGCATTAGTTAACCCAAAAGGCATGACTAACCACTCATATAATCCAAACTTAGTTTTAAATGCTGTTTTCCATTCATCTCCCAATTTCATACGAATTTGATGGTATCCACTACGCAAATCAACTTTGGAGAATATTGTAGAGCCACTCAATTCATCAAGCATATCATCTAGCCTAGGAATAGGGTGACGATAACTAATAGTAATATTATTGATGCCTCTACAATCAACACACATACGTGACGTACCATCCTTTTTCGCACTAGAATAATAGGAACAAAGACAAGGACTAAGGGATTCACAGATATAACCTTTGTCGAGCAGCTCCGTGACTTGACGATAATCTCCTTCGCCTCCTCCGGATTGGTACGGTATGGTGCACGGTTGGTAATGATGCACCGAATTAAGTCAATTTGATGCTCAATCCTCGAATAGGTGGTAATCCTGTGGCACGCCTTGTGGAAAGACGCCGTTAACTCCCCGCAAAATGTTAGTGACAAAGAGGGGCAAAGAGGAAGGCACGCCCTCTAATGAAAATAATGCCTCTTTGCACACAAAAGCATAGCAAATAGATTTGCCAAAATCTAGCTCATCAATATCGATTTGGTGGCAAGTAAACATGCACTTTTCAATTTAATTTCGTAAGCAACAAGAGATGGTTTATTATTAGGCTTCATGTGTCGCTCAAATTCTTTTGCCACAATCTGATTTTCACTCTTATTTTTCTCCTGCTTTTGCTTTATTAGCTCTATTAATATCATCTTTCAAAATGGACTCAGGAGTCATAGGAAGCAAAGTAATATTTTTATCCTTATGAACAAGAGTATATCGATTGTTTCTACCATGGTGTACAGAATTTTTATCAAATTGCCATGGTCTACCAAGTAACAAGGAACATGCTTGCATAGGTACCACATCACAATCAACATAATCAGATATGTAGAGATACTAAAATGCACACTAACAAGACGTGTTACCTTCACCTTGCCGCTGTTGTTGAACCATTGGATGTAGTAAGGATGTGGATGTGGTCTTGTGGTGAGAGATAGCTTCCACCATCTCCATGCTAGCCAAGTTGTTGCAGCTCCTCCATCTATGATGACGCTAATAGAACGCTCCTTCACAACTCCCTTTGTATGGAACAAATTATGCCTCCGATTTTGCTCACTTGTGTAACCTGCACACTCAAAACACGCTGAGCAACTAAACATTCATACCGCCAAGATCTTCAAGAGCCATGTATTGTGTCTCATGATCGTAATCATCTCCACCGTGTTCCTCATGTGTAATAAGAGCCAAAGTCTCCTCATCATAGTCACTAGCGGACTCATACCCACCATCCTCGTGAGCAATCATCACACGCTGAGATTTGCATTCTTTCGCAAAATGTCCTCTTCCTTACAACGACGACAAATAATATCACTTGTGTGCCCTGCTGACGCCATGGAAGAAGAGCTCTCTGCAGGCCCAAAGCAGTGTGCTCTTGGCGATAGTGGTGGTTGTGCCTCGCTTTCTGTATCACGGTTGGAGGTGGCACCTAAAGGAGGTGATGGTGCAAAGGAAGTAGATGATGCACGTGGTGTCCATGATGAAGGTCGACCTGCAGAAAAGTTAGTGCGCGCCAATGCCCGCCGATCCTCAAGACTTCACGCTCAGCTTTACAAGCAAGATGGAATAAACGAGTGATATTATTATAATCCTTATAGTCTAGAATGGTCTGAATCTCTATTTAATCCACCCGTAAAACGTGCAAGCATAGCTTCATTCTCCTCAACAATACCACATCTAATCAAGCCAGCTTTGTAATTCCCGATAATATTCTTCTACAGAATTTTTTCCTTGTCTTAAACGCTGCAATTTTTGAAGTAATTCACGTTGATAATATGGTGGAACCCAACGAGTACGCATAGCAGTTTTCAAAGCAGCCCAAGTAGCTGGAACAGATATAATCTACAATGTTCGCACCACCAAACACATGCAAAGCTAGTGAAAGCACAAACAAAGCAGCAGAACACGCCTCCTCGTGATATTGTAAACATGTAAATCGTTGTTCGCTTTCTAACTCCCAAGTAAGATATATATCGTGAACATATCTACCCTCAAATGGTGGAATATTCAATTTCAGTTTAGGAGATGGTCATGATCTCGCACTGAGGGGGAGCCCTAGCATTGCCATTATTTGCATGTGGACGACCGGTGGTTGTGGTGCTGGTGGTTGCACGTAGTTCGATGTTGATCAACCTCATCCTCATAATCTCCCATATAATCATCCTCGCTCGGTACCAGCAGCAGCAGAGAGCAGAGCCAAAGAAGCACCAACAGCAGAGCAGCCGCACCAGAATTTTGTCCTGCTCAATAGGAACACGCCGAGCTCGCCCATACCGATTCGAAGGGGCGAGTTGTTGTCGCTGCAGAGGTGCGATAGGTGCAGCCATGGTGGTTGTGGAAAACGCCACAGCAATTCATCAAACTTGCTATCAAGCTTTGTTTCAAACGCCTTCTCAATGCCATCTATCTTCTCCATGGCCTCACAAATCTGCTTACCACATCTTGCACCTGTCCACTCATCATTTGCTGAAATTTATCATGTAGCTGTTTGTTCGTCATGTTCTCCCAATCAGCCTCATCGGATTGTGATCCTCGCCATGGTTAGCAGAATAGAAACACACAAGAATATGATCCTACAGACTACTAACAAGAGGTGGTGGTGGGTGTCACAACCGTCAAGCAAATCTCAAATTCTACCAGCCTACCAAAGAAGAAAGCGGTGATCGCAACCGCTGTAATCAAAACTCTCAAAGCTTGGATAGAGCGATTGCCGTGGAGAGTCAAACGCACGACGAGATGTATGTGGAGCTGGAAGGCTTATAATATGGTAGCAAAAGGGTCAAGAATAATCAAATCGAGATGCAAAGTTGAATAAACGCCAACGACGCAGATCAGGTTGGTCCTAGGCTAGACCGTGCTAGAGACGCGAGCCTAGAACACTAACAAAATCACGGCGCCGCACGTAATCAAAGGAAAAGCACACTCGAATTTTTTTTTTTTTTTTTTTTTTTTTTTTTTTCTTTTTTTTTTTTTTTGCGCTTTTTTTTTTTTTTTTTTTGCGAAAATCACTATAATGGCGAGTGTCTCAAAACTCTTCCTGTGTCAAACCGATAGGATGGGCACGAAATTTTTCGACCAAATTTTTTTTTTTTTTTCGATCGCCTTGACCCAAAAATCGAAACGGGTCAAAAAACTTTCTATAACGGCGATCGCTCAATACGCTTAGAAACACCTAAAATAGGATAGCCGTAAAATTTTTATCCCGTATGCTTTTGGAAAATTTTTATCCCGCAAACGAGGGTGGTTTGGAATTTTTTTTTTTTTTTGAAACCAACCTCTTCTACGACGGCAAAAGATTGCTGAATCAAACCTACTCGCATAAGGAAACACGAATCGAAATTAGATGGATCCGAAAACAAATCTAATATGCAAGGAACTCGGATTGGTGGTGGATATATGGTGGTGGTATATGTCACGTGGTGGTATATGGATAAGGATTCAAGCGGTGGCGGATAAGCGGTGGTGGTAGATGGCAGGGCGATGATGATGATGCGGGCGCAAGGCGTGACAACTTATGACCGTAACTCAAACTCTAAAAGACTAGACTCTAAGACCAAAGAACTAGACACGACGATGCAACCGCAAATTCAACAACGCAAATACGTAAAAGATTATGCAAAGGCTCGATTGGTTCGGATATGATGACCTAACCCTAATTTTTTTGGCTTTTTCGTGGACTGTAGGTATGAAGAATGACTCGATCTAAACTACGAAAATCAGAAAATCTCACCGAGCAACCCGGAAATCTGATACCACTTGATAGAGGCAGAGGTGTCCCGCCTTCGATGAGATGGTGGATTTCGCTTTGGTGGAAGTCGACTTTGACGATCCGACTACGAACGCAGCGAGGACGCCGCGCTACTTAGCAATCGCTAAACCAACTCCGAGAGGTTATCGACCACGCCGAGCACGATCAACCCGACCACGAGGGTCTATTTCCGCGAGCAAACGAAGAACAAGCAAGAAACCGAGATTGCAACTGGATATTGCGAATATAAGATGAAAGCTTTATTGATCAAGGTGGGGTTCTGTGACGCTTTGTCCGGTCGCTGAACACAAACGGCACGCGGGTTGCAGCTATGGCTAACTTTTGATCTAAACAAAACCTAAGTCTAAACGGTGCCCTAAGGGCTGTATATATGGAGGAAGAGGGGTGAATTTCGTGGCCCTTGGTGGAGGGGTCCAAACTAACCCTATCTCTTGTTTCCCCACACATACGGACTCTAAAAATAGCCTATACTAATGTATTTCGAAATTACATGGGCCTGGCCCAATAATAAGGTGACGCAAGACCTAGAATAGCCTATGGACTAATATTATGAAGTGGCATCTTGTATATTTCGTCCAAGGCTTCATGCACTCATTATGGTGGCTTCAAAGTCCTGAAATCATCACTTGTAACTCCATTCTTGTCCCCTTGCGCATGCCATCATCTCCATGCTGGTTCTTGCTCCAATGTTCATCCTTCTCCAAGCTAGGCCCTACATTTGTAAGCAAAACAAATGTATCCAATTTAGGCAGCATCATATTCTCATGAACATTAGAATCATTACCAAGAAACGAAAGTACCGTAATTTAGTTGGCGGCGAGCTCTAGTAATTGGTCCAAGATGTATAGCAAAGCAGGGTCTGTGGGTGTAACAATGGTATTGATGTCCTCATCGAGGGAGCTGCAACAACTTGGCTAGCATGGAGATGGTGGAGAAGCTATCTCTCACCACAAGACCACATCCACATCCTTACTACATCCAATGGTTCAACAACAAATGCAAGGTGAAGGTAACACGCATGCTCGTGTGCATTTTAGTATCTCTACATATGCTGATTATGTTGATTGTGATGTGGTACCTATGCAAGCATGTTCCTTGTTACTTGGTAGACCATGGCAATTTGATAAAAATTCAGACACCATGGTAGAAACAATCAAGATACTCTTGTTCATAAGGATAAAATATTACTTTGCTTCCTATGACTCCTGAGTCCATTTTGAAAGATGATATTAATAGAGCTAATAAAGCAAAACAGAGAAAAATAAGAGTGAAAATCAGATTGTGGCAAAAGAATTTGAGCAACACATGAAGCCTAATAATAAACCATCTACTGTTGCTTCTGAAATTAAATTGAAAAGTGCATGTTTACTTGCCACCAAATCTGATATTGATGAGCTAGATTTTAGCAAATCTATTTGCTATGCTTTTGTGTGCAAAGAGGCATTATTTTCATTCGAGGACGTGTTTTCCTCTTTGCCCCCGCCGTCACTAACATTTTGCAGAGTTCACGACGCCTTTCCACAAGACGTGCCACCGGATTACCACCTATTCGAGGGAATGAGCATCAAATTGACTTAATTCCCGTGCATCATTACCCAACCGCATGCCATACCGCACTCAATTCAGAGGAGACGAAGGAGATTATGCGCCAAGCACAGTGAGCTGCTCGACAAAGGTTATATACGCTAATCCCTTAGTCCTTGTGTTGTTCCTATTATTCTAGTGCCGAAAAGGATGGTACGCCACGATGTGTGTTGATTGTAGAGGCATCAATAATATTACTATTCGTTATCGCCACCCTATTCCTAGGCTAGATGATATGCTTGATGAATTGAGTGGCTCTACAATATTCTCCAAAGTTGATTTATGAGTGGATACCATCAAATTCGTATGAAATTGGGAGATGAATGGAAAACAGCATTTAAAACTAAGTTTGGATTATATGAGTGGTTAGTCATGCCTTTTGGGTTAACTAATGCACCTAGTACTTTCATGAGATTAATGAACGAAGTTTTACGTGCTTTCATTGGACGATTTGTGGTAGTCTATTTTGATGATATACTGATTTATAGCAAATCTTTGGAAGAACATTTGGAACATTTACGTGTTGTTTTTAATGCTCTACGTGATGCACGCTTGTTTGGTAACCTTGGGAAGTGCACCTTTTGCACCGATCGAGTATCTTTTCTTGGCTATGTTGTTACTCCACAGGAATTGAAGTTGATAAAGCCAAGATTGAAGCTATTGAGAGTTGGCCGCAGCCCAAAACGGTCACACAAGTGAGGAGTTTCCTTGGCCTCGCTGGTTTCTATAGGCGCTTTGAGAGATTTCAGCACCATTGCTGCACCTCTCAACGAGCTTACAAAGAAGGATGTGCCTTTTGTTTGGGGTACCGCACAGAAGAAGCCTTCACGGTATTGAAAGCTAAGTTGACACATGCTCCTTTACTCCAACTTCCTGATTTTAATAAGACTTTTGAGCTTGAATGTGATGCTAGTGGAATTGGATTAGAGGTGTGTTATTACAAGATGGCAAACCTGTTGCATACTTTTCTCGAAAAATTGAGGGGCCTAGTCTGAATTACTCTACTTATGATAAAGAATTATATGCTCTTGTTCGACTTTAGAAACATGGCAACATTATTTATGGCCCAAAGAATTTGTTATACATTCTGATCATGAATCTTTGAAACATATTAAAAGTCAAGCTAAACTGAATCGTAGACATGCTAAATGGGTTGAATTCATTGAGACTTTCCCTTATGTCATTAAACACAAGAAGGGTAAAGAAAATGTTATTGCCGATGCATTGTCTCGTCGCTATACTATGCTTTCACAACTTGACTTCAAAATATTTGGTTTGGAGACCATCAAAGATCAATATGTGCATGATGCTGGTTTTAAAGATGTATTGCAGAATTGTAAAGAAGGAAGAACATGGAACAAGTTTGTCGTTAATGATGGATTTGTGTTCGTGTAACAAGCTATGCATTCCAGCTAGCTCCGCTCGCCTTTTGTTGTTGCAGGAGGCGATGGAGGAGGACTAATGGGACACTTTGGCGTGAAGAAGACGGAGGACGATTTGCTACACATTTCTTTTGGCCAAAGATGAGACGGATGTTGAGCGCTTTATTGCTCAACTGCACTACATGTCAAAAAGCTAAGTCACGACTCAATCCTCATGGTTTATATATGCCTTTGCCTGCACTCTAGTGTTCCTTGGGAGGATATATCGATGGACTTTGTTTTAGGTTTACCTAGAACAAAGAAGGGAGGGATAGCATATTTGTTGTCGTGGATAGATTCTCTAAAATGGCACACTTTATACCATGTCATAAAAGCGATGATGTCATCAATGTTGCTGATTTATTCTTTCGTGAAATTATTCGCTTGCATGGTGTGCCAAATACTATTGTTTCAGATCGTGATACTAAATTTCTTAGCCACTTTTGGAGATGTTTATGGGCTAAGTTGGGGACTAAACTGCTTTTAGTACTACTTGTCACCCCAAACCGATGGATAAACTGAAGTAGTCAATAGAACATTGTCTACTATGCTTAGGGCTGTTCTAAAGAAAAATAAGAAAATGTGGGAGGAATGCTTGCCTCATATTGAATTTGCTTATAATCGCTCATTCCATTCTACTACTAAGATGTGCCCTTTTGAAGTTGTGTATGGTTTCCTACCTCGTGCACCTATTGATTTGTCGCTTCTTCCATCTTCGGAGAAGGTTAATTTTGATGCTAAAGAACGTGCTGAATTGATTTTAAAATGCATGAGTTAACTAAGGAAAACATTGAGCGATGAATGCTAAATATAAACTTGTCGGAGATAAGGGTAGAAAACATGTTGTGTTTGCACCGAGATCTTGTTTGGTTACATTTATGTAAGGATAGATTTCCGATTTGCGCAAATCAAAGCTAATGCCACGTGCTGCTGGTCCCTTTAAGGTGTTGGAGAAAGTAAATGATAATGCATATAAACTTGAGCTGCCTCGCAGATTTTGGGGTTAGTCCCACTTTTAACATTGCAGATTTGAAGCCATATTTGGTGAGGAAGATGAACTTCCGTCGAGGACGACTTCATTTCAAGAAGGGAGGATGATGAGGACATCAATACCATTGTTACACCCACAGCCCCTCGCCGCTATACATACCGGACCAATTACTAGAGCTCACAAGACGCCAACTAAATTACTGTACTTTCGCTTTCTTGGTAATGATTCTAATGTTCATGAGAATATGATGTCGCTTAAATTGGATACATTTGTTTTGCTTACAAATGTAGGGCCTAGCTTGGAGAAGGATGAACATTGGAGCAAGAACCAGCATGGAGATGATGGCATGCAAAGGGGGACAAGAATGGAGTTACAAGTGATGATTTCAGACTTTGAAGCCACCATAATGAGTGCATGAAGCCTTGGACGAAATATACAAGATGCCACTTCATAATATTCGTCCATAGGCTATTCTAGGTGTCACACACCTTATTATTGGGCCAGCCCATGTAATTTCGAAATACATTAGTATAGGCTATTTTTAGAGTCCGATGTGTGGGGAAACAAGAGATAGGGTTAGTTTCGACCCTCCACCAAGGGCCACGAAATTCACCCCTCTTCCTCCATATATACAGCCCTTAGGGCACCGCTTAGACTTGGGTTTTGTTTAGATCAAAAGTTCGCCATAGCTGCAACTTCACTGCATTTCGCTTGTGTTCAACGACTGCATAAAGGCGCCACGTAACCCCACCTTGATCAATAAAGCTTTCATCTTATATTCGCAATATCCAGATTGCAATCTCAGCTTGCTTGTTCTTCGCTTGCTCGCAGGAAATAGACCTCGTGGTCGTTGATCGTGTTCGCGTGGTCAATAACCTCTCGGAGTTGGTTTAGTGATTGCTAAGGCGCGACGTCCTCGCACGTTCGTAGTCGGATCGTCAAAGTCGACTTCCACCAAAGCGAAATCCACCATCTCATCGAAAGACGGGACACCTCTGCCTCTATCAAGTACTTTCAAGGACTGCCATAGAATGGACATATGTTCACAAAAACGGTCATAATTTTGTCATTCGGAGTCCGTGTCGGACCCATAAGTACTCAAACTGCTCACGGCGAGCATGCGAATCCAGAAAATACTCCCCGCTTGCGCCAGGAGGCCCAGAGTACTCTCAAATACGGCCTTAAGCAGGACTTTTTGGCCCTGAAAGTCAAAGAACATCATTCATTGCTGTTTTTCAGACAAGTTTCTGATCCCATTAGCACTTCCTTTTGAAGGCAATTCGAGAGATTAGGTTTCTTATAGATATTAGCCCCCCTGGTAGGCTCAAACATACCTTTCTACAGATGCTCTATGATTCGGGCAATCTCATTTGGCCGTAAATTGAAAAAAATCAGCGGCTATATGCCTTATTCTCCTTGTTTTCACGGATGGTATGTCAGAATTCATGCGCGCGTACAAGAACAAAAGGGCATTCCTCGCATCATCAATTTATATGTGGAAATGATATTCCACTATAGAGGACAAGAAGTTTTTGGGTTGTCGTGCCAAAAGCGCATTTAAAAAATGAAGTACTTTCAAGGATTGCCATAGAATGGACAGATGTTCACTAAAACGGTCATAATTTTGTCATTCGAGTCCGTGGTCGGATCCATAAGTACTCAAACTGCTCGCAAGCGAGCATGCGAATCCAAAATGCTCCTCGCTTGTGCCCGGAGGTCCTGAGTACCTCAAATTCAGCCTTAAGCGTAACTTTTGGCCCCGAAAGTCAAAGAACATCATTCGTCATTGCTTTTTCGCACAAGTTTCAACCCATTGGCACTTCCTTTTGAAAGAAATTCGAGAGATTATGCTGCTTATAGACATTAGCCCCCTGGTAGGGACAAACATACCTTTTTGAGGATGCTCTATGATCCGGGCAATCTCATTTGGCCGTAAATTGAACAAAATCTAACGGCTATATGCCTTATTCTCCTTGTTTTCACCAGATGCAATGCTGTTACTCATGCGCGTGCCAAGAACAAAAGGGCATTCCTGGCATCGGTCAATATATATGTGGAAACGATATCTCCACTATAGAGGACAAGAAATTTTAAGGCAACAGCAAAAAGCGCACGAGAAAATGAAGTACTTTCAACGACTGCAATA
This sequence comes from Aegilops speltoides, assembly GCA_021437245.1. Classification (NCBI taxonomy): domain Eukaryota; kingdom Viridiplantae; phylum Streptophyta; class Magnoliopsida; order Poales; family Poaceae; genus Aegilops; species Aegilops speltoides. The sequence continues at coordinate 16,044 of JAHHZJ010000761.1, read as the reverse complement.
GAATGGACAGATGTTCACTAAAACGGTCATAATTTTGTCATTCGGAGTCCCTGTCGGATCCATAAGTACTCAAACTACTCGCGGCGAGAATGCGAATCCAGAAAATACTCCCCTCTTCCGCCGGGAGGCCCAGAGTACCCTCAAATACGGCCTTAAGCAGGAATTTTTGGCCCTGAAAGTCAAAGAACAACATTCATCGCTGTTTTTCAGACAAGTTTCTGAACCCATTGGCACTTCCTTTTGAAGGAAATTCGAGAGATTATGTTGCTTATAGACATTAGCCCCCCTGGTAGGCTCAAACGTACCTTTCTACATATGCTCTATGATCCGGGCAATCTCATTTGGCCATATATTGAAGAAAATCCAGCGGCTATATGCCTTATTCTCCTTGTTTTCACCGGATGGCATCCTGTAACTCATGCGCGTGCCAAGAATAAAAGGGCATTCCTGGCATCTGTCAATATATATGTGGAAACGATATCTCCACTATAGAGTACAAGAATTTTTGGGGCAATCAGGCAAAAACCGCACGAGAAAATGAAGTACTTTCAAGGACTGCCATAGAATGGACAGAAGTTCACTAAAACGGTCATAATTTTGTCATTCGGATTCCGTGTCGGGCCCATAAGTACTAAACTACTCAAGGCGAAAGCACGCTAATTCCAAAAATACTCCCCGCTATGCCAGAGGCCCGAGTACCCTCAAATTCAGCCTTAAGCGGGACTTTTTGGCCCTGAAAGTCAAAGAACATCATTCATCGCTGTTTTTCAGACAAGTTTCTGAACCCATTGGCACTTCCTTTTGAAGGAAATTCAAGATATTATGTTGCTTATAGACATTAACCCCCCTGGTAGGGAGAAACGTACCTATTACCAGATGCTCTATGATCCGGGCTATCTCATTTGGTCGTAAATTGAAGAAAATCCAGCGGCTATATGCCTTATTCTCCTTCTAACTTATGCGTGTGAAAGCCAAGAACAAAAGGGCATTCCTGGCATCGGTCAATACATATGTGGAAACGATATCTCCACTATAGAGGACAAGAAATTTTGGGGCGGTTAGGGAAAAAGCGCACGGGGAAATAAAGTACTTTCAAGGGCTGCCATAGAATGGACAGATGTTCACTAAAACGGTCATAATTTTTTCATTCAGAGTCCGTGTCGGACCCATAAGTACTCAAACTGCTCGCGGCGAGCATGCGAATTCCAAAAATACTCTCGCTTACGCCAGAGGCCCGGAGTACCTCAAATTCAGCCTTAAGGTGACTTTTGGCCCCGAAAGTCAAAGAACATCATTCGTCATTGTTTTTCACACAAGTTTCAACCCATTGGCACTTCCTTTTGAAGGAAATTGAGAGATTATGTTTTTATGGACATTAGCCCACCCGTAGACTCAAACGTACCTTTCTGCAGTTGCTCTATGATCCGGGCTATCTCATTTGGCCGTAAATTGGAGAAAATCCAGCGGCTATATGCCTTATTCTCCTTGTTTTCACCGGATGGCATGCTGTAACTCATGCGCGTGCCAAGAACAAAAGGGCATTCCTGGCATTGGTCAATATATATGTGGAAACAATATCTCCACTATAGAGGACAAGAAATTTTTGGGCAGTCAGGCAAAAAGCGCACGAGAAAATGAAGTACTTTCAAGGACTGCCATAGAATGGACATGTGTTCACATAAATGGTCATAATTTTGTCATTCGGAGTCCGTGTCGGACCCATAAGTACTCAAACTGCTCACGGCGAGCATGCGAATCCAGAAAATACTCCCCGCTTGCGCCAGGAGTCCCAGAGTACTCTCAAATACGGCCTTAAGCAGGACTTTTTGGCCCTGAAAGTCAAAGAACATCATTCGTCATTGCTTTTTTCGCACAAGTTTCAACACATTAGCACTTCCTTTGAAGGCAATTCGAGAGATTAGGTTTCTTATAGATATTAGCCCCTCGGTAGGCTCAAACGCATCTTTCGCAGATGCTCTATGATTCGGCAATCTCATTTGGCCAGAATTGAAAAAATCCAGCGCTATATGCCTTATTCTCCTTGTTTTCACGGATGGCATGTCAGAACTCATGCGCGCGCCAAGAACAAAAGGGCATTCCCGGCATCACCAATTTATATGTGGAAACGATATTCCACTATAGAGGACAAGAAGTTTTTGGGTAGTCGTGCCAAAAGCGCATGAGAAAATGAAGTACATTCAAGGATTGCCATAGAATGGACAGATGTTCACTAAAACGGTCATAATTTTGTCATTCGAGTCCGTGGTCGGATCCATCAAGATTCAAACTGCTCGCAGCGAGCATGCGAATCCAAAATGCTCCGCTTATGCCGAGGCCCGGAGTACCTCAAATTCAGCCTTAAGCAGGACTTTTTGGCCCTGAAAGTCAAAGAACATCATTCGTCACTGTTTTTCAGACAAGTTTCTGAACCCATTGGCACTTCCTTTTGAAAGAAATTCGAGAGATTATGTTGCTTATAGACATTAGCCCCCTGGTAGGGACAAACATACCTTTTTGAAGATGCTCTATGATCGGGGCAATCTCATTTGGCCGTAAATTAAACAAAATCTAACGGCTATATGCCTTATTCTCCTTGTTTTCTCCAGATGGCATGCTGTTACTCATGCGCGTGCCAAGAACAAAAGGGCATTCCTGGCATCGGTCAATATATATGTGGAAATGATATCTCCACTATAGACGACAAGAAATTTTTGGGCAATCAGGCAAAAAGCGCACGAGAAAATGAAGTACTTTCAACGATTGCCATAGAATGGACAGATGTTCACTAAAACGGTCATAATTTTGTCATTCGGAGTCCCTGTCGTATCCATAAGTAGTCAAACTGCTCGCGGCGAGCATGCGAATCCAGAAAATACTCCCCTCTTCCGCCAGGAGGCCCAGAGTACCCTCAAATACGGCCTTAAGCAGGAATTTTTGGCCCTGAAAGTCAAAGAACAACATTCATCATTGTTTTTCAGACAAGTTTCTGAACCCATTGGCACTTCCTTTTGAAGGAAATTCGAGAGATTATGTTGCTTATAGACATTAGCCCCCCTGGTAGGCTCAAACGTACCTTTCTACAGATGCTCTATGATCCGGGCAATCTCATTTGGCCATAAATTGAAGAAAATCCAGCGGCTATATGCCTTATTCTCCTTGTTTTCACCGGATGCCCTGCTGTAACTCATGCGCGTGCCAAGAATAAAAGGGCATTCCTGGCATTGGTCAATATATATGTGGAAACGATATCTCCACTATAGAGTACAAGAATTTTTGGGGCAATCAGGCAAAACCGCACGAGAAAATGAAGTACTTTCAAGGACTGCCATAGAATGGAGAGATGTTCACTAAAACGGTCATAATTTTGTCTTTCGGATTCCGTGTCCGACCCATAAATACTCAAACTACTCACGGCGAGCACGCAAATTCCAAAAATACTCCCGCTTATGCCAGAGGCCCCGAGTACCCTCAAATTCAGCCTTAAGCGGACTTTTGGCCCCGAAAGTCAAAGAACATCATTCGTCGCTGTTTTTCGACAAGTTTCAACCCATTGGCACTTTCTTTTGAAGGAAATTTAAGATATTATGTTGCTTATAGACATTAGCCCCCGGTAGGGACAAACGCATCTATTTGCAGATGCTCTATGATCCTGCTATCTCATTTGGTCGAATTGAAGAAAATCCAAATGCTATATGCCTTATTCTCCTTGTAACTTATGCGCGTGAAAGCCAAGAACAAAAGGGCATTCCTGCATCGGTCAATACATATGTGGAAATGATATCTCCAAGATAGAGGACAAGAAATTTTGGGGCGTTAGGGAAAAGCGACGGAAATGAAGTATTTTCAAGGACCGCCATAGAATGGACAGATGTTCACTAAAACGGTCATAATTTTGTCATTCGAGTCCGTGGTCGGACCCATTTAGTACTCAAACTGCTCACCGCGAGCATGCAAATCCAAAAATACTCCCGCTTGCACCAAGAGGCCCAGAGTACCTCAACACGGCCTTAAGCAGGACTTTTGGCCCGAAAGTCAAAGAACATCATTCATCGCTATTTTTTAGACAAGTTTCTAAACCCATTGGCACTTCCTTTTGAAGGAAATTCGAGAGATTATGTTGCTTATAGACATTATCCCCCTGGTAGACTCAAACGTACCTTTCTGCAGATGCTCTATGATCCTGGTGATCTCATTTGGCCGTAAATTGAAGAAAATCCAGCGGCTATATGCCTTATTCTCCTTGTTTTCTTCGGATGGCATGCTATAACTCATGTGCGTGAAAGCCAATAACAAAAGGGCATTCCTGGCATCAGTAAATTTATATGTGAAAACGATATCTCCACTATAGAGGACAAGAAATTTGAGGGCGGTTAGGCAAAAGGCGCACGGGAAAATGAAGTACTTTCAAGGAGTGCCATAGAATGGACAAATGTTCACTAAAACGGCCATAATTTTGTCATTCGGAGTCTGTGTCGGACCCACAAGGACTCAAACAACTCGCGGCGAGCCTGCGAATCCAGAATATACTACCCGCTTGCGCTAGGAGGCCCGGAGTACCCTCAAGTACGGCCTTAAGCAGGACTTTTTGGCCCTGAAAGTCAAAGAACATCATTCGTCGCTTGTTTTTAGACAAGTTTCTGAACCCATTGGCACTTCCTTTTGAAGGAAATTCGAGAGATCATGTTACCTATAGACATTAGCCCCCTGGTAGGGACAAACGTACCTTTTTGAAGATGCTCTATGATCCGGGCAATCTCATTTGGCCGTAAATTGAAGAAAATCTAGCGGCTATATGCCTTATTCTCCTTGTTTTCACCGGATGGCATGCTGTAAATCAAGCGCGTGCCAAGAACAAAAGGGCATTCCTAGCATCGGTCAATATATATGTGGAAACGATATCTCCACTATAGCGGACAAAAAATTTTGGGCAGTCAGGCAGAAGGCGCACGAGAAAATGAAGTACTTTCAAGGACTGCCATAGAATGGACAGATGTTACTAAAACAGTCATAATTTTGTCATTCGGAGTCCCTGTCGGATCCATAAGTACTCAAACTGCTCGCGGCGAGCATGCGAATCCAGAAAATACTCCCCTCTTGCGCCAGGAGGCCCGGAGTACCCTCAAATTCAGCCTTAAGCAGGACTTTTTGGCCCTGAAAGTCAAAGAACATCATTCGTCGCTGTTTTTCACACAAGTTTCTGAACCCATTGGCACTTCCTTTTGAAGGAAATTGAGAGATTATGTTTCTTATGGACATTAGCCCACCTGGTAGACTCAAACGTACCTTTCTGCAGTTGCTCTATGATCCGGCATTCTCATTTGGTCAGAATTGAGAAAATCCAATGACTATATGCCTTATTCTCCTTGTTTTCACCGGATGGCATGTCAGAATTCATGCGCGTGCCAAGAACAAAAGGGCATTCCCGGCATTGGTCAATATATATGTGGAAACAATATCTCCACTATAGAGGACAAGAAATTTTTGGGCATTCAGGCAAAAAGCGCACGAGAAAATGAAGTACTTTCAAGGACTGCCATAGAATGGACATGTGTTCACATAAATGGTCATAATTTTGTCATTCGGAGTCCGTGTCGGACCCATAAGTACTCAAACTGCTCACGGCGAGCATGCGAATCCAGAAAATACTCCCCGCTTGCGCCAGGAGTCCCAGAGTACTCTCAAATACGGCCTTAAGCAGGACTTTTTGGCCCTGAAAGTCAAAGAACATCATTCGTCGCTGTTTTTCAGACAAGTTTCTGAACACATTAGCACTTCCTTTTGAAGGCAATTCGAGAGATTAGGTTTCTTATAGATATTAGCCCCCCTGGTAGGCTCAAACGTACCTTTCTGCAGATGCTCTATGATTCGGGCAATCTCATTTGGCCGTAAATTGAAAAAATTCCAGCGGCTATATGCCTTATTCTCCTTGTTTTCGCCGGATGGCATGCTGTAACTCATGCGCGTGCCAAGAACAAAAGGGCATTCCTGGCATCAGTCAATTTATATGTGGAAACGATATCTCCACTATAGAGGACAAGAAGTTTTTGGGTAGTCAGGCCAAAAGCGCATGAGAAAATGAAGTACATTCAAGGATTGCCATAGAATGGACAGATGTTCACTAAAACGGTCATAATTTTGTCATTCGGAGTCCGTGTCGGATCCATAAGTACTCAAACTGCTCGCAGCGAGCATGCGAATCCAAAAATGCTCCCCGCTTATGCGGAGGCCCGGAGTACCCTCAAATTCAGCCTTAAGCAGGACTTTTTGGCCCTGAAAGTCAAAGAACATCATTCGTCACTGTTTTTCGGACAAGTTTCTGAACCCATTGGCACTTCCTTTTGAAAGAAATTCGAGAGATTATGTTGCTTATAGACATTAGCCCCCTGGTAGGGACAAACATACCTTTTTGAAGATGCTCTATGATCGGGGCAATCTCATTTGGCCGTAAATTAAACAAAATCTAACGGCTATATGCCTTATTCTCCTTGTTTTCTCCAGATGGCATGCTGTTACTCATGCGCGTGCCAAGAACAAAAGGGCATTCCTGGCATCGGTCAATATATATGTGGAAATGATATCTCCACTATAGACGACAAGAAATTTTTGGGCAATCAGGCAAAAAGCGCACGAGAAAATGAAGTACTTTCAACGATTGCCATAGAATGGACAGATGTTCACTAAAACGGTCATAATTTTGTCATTCGGAGTCCCTGTCGGATCCATAAGTAGTCAAACTGCTCGCGGCGAGCATGCGAATCCAGAAAATACTCCCCTCTTCCGCCAGGAGGCCCAGAGTACCCTCAAATACGGCCTTAAGCAGGAATTTTTGGCCCTGAAAGTCAAAGAACAACATTCATCGCTGTTTTTCAGACAAGTTTCTGAACCCATTGGCACTTCCTTTTGAAGGAAATTCGAGAGATTATGTTGCTTATAGACATTAGCCCCCCTGGTAGGCTCAAACGTACCTTTCTACAGATGCTCTATGATCCGGGCAATCTCATTTGGCCATAAATTGAAGAAAATCCAGCGGCTATATGCCTTATTCTCCTTGTTTTCACCGGATGCCATGTCAGAATCTCATGCGCTGCCAAGAATAAAAGGGCATTCCTGGCATTGGTCAATATATATGTGGAAACGATATCTCCACTATAGAGTACAAGAATTTTTGGGGCAATCAGGCAAAACCGCACGAGAAAATGAAGTACTTTCAAGGACTGCCATAGAATGGAGAGATGTTCACTAAAACGGTCATAATTTTGTCTTTCGGATTCCGTGTCCGACCCATAAATACTCAAACTACTCACGGCGAGCACGCAAATTCCAAAAAATACTCCCCGCTTGCGTCAGGAGGCCCGGAGTACCCTCAAATTCAGCCTTAAGCGGGACTTTTTGGCCCTGAAAGTCAAAGAACATCATTCGTCGCTGTTTTTCAGACAAGTTTCTGAACCCATTGGCACTTCCTTTTGAAGGAAATTTAAGATATTATGTTGCTTATAGGCATTAGCCCCCCTGGTAGGGACAAACGTACCTATTTGCAGATGCTCTATGATCCGGGCTATCTCATTTGGTCGTAAATTGAAGAAAATCCAGCGGCTATATGCCTTATTCTCCTTGTAACTTATGCGCGTGAAAGCCAAGAACAAAAGGGCATTCCTGGCATCGGTCAATACATATGTGGAAATGATATCTCCAGTATAGAGGACAAGAAATTTTGGGGCGGTTAGGGAAAAAGCGCACTGGGAAATGAAGTACTTTCAAGGACTGCCATAGAATGGACAGATGTTCACTAAAACGGTCATAATTTTGTCATTCGGAGTCCGTGTCGGAACCACGAGTACTCAAACTGCTCACCGCGAGCATGCAAATCCAGAAAATACTCCCCGCTTGCACCAGCAGGCCCAGAGTACCCTCAAATACGGCCTTAAGCAGGACTTTTTGGCCCTGAAAGTCAAAGAACATCATTCATCGCTATTTTTTAGACAAGTTTCTAAACCCATTGGCACTTCCTTTTGAAGGAAATTCGAGAGATTATGTTGCTTATAGACATTATCCCCCTGGTAGACTCAAACGTACCTTTCTGCAGATGCTCTATGATCCTGGTGATCTCATTTGGTCAGAATTGAAGAAAATCCAGCGCTATATGCCTTATTCTCCTTGTTTTCTTCTGATGGCATGCTATAACTCATGTGCGTGAAAGCCAAGAACAAAAGGGCATTCCCGCATCAAGAATTTATATGTGAAACGATATTCCACTATAGAGGACAAGAAATTTGAGGGCTGTTAGCAAAAGGCGACGGAAAATGAAGTACTTTCAAGGAGTGCCATAGAATGGACAAATGTTCACTAAAACGGCCATAATTTTGTCATTCGGAGTCTGTGTCGGACCCACAAGGACTCAAACAACTCGCGGCGAGCCTGCGAATCCAGAATATACTACCCGCTTGCGCTAGGAGGCCCGGAGTACCCTCAAGTACGGCCTTAAGCAGGACTTTTTGGCCCTGAAAGTCAAAGAACATCATTTGTCGCTTGTTTTTAGACATGTTTCTGAACCCATTGGCACTTCCTTTTGAAGGAAATTCGAGAGATCATGTTACTTATAGACATTAGCCTCGGTAGGGACAAACGTACTTTTTGAAGATGCTCTATGATCCGGCAATCTCATTTGGTCAGAATTGAAGAAAATCTAGCGGCTATATGCCTTATTCTCCTTGTTTTCACCGGATGGCATGTCAGAAATCATGCGCGTGCAAGAACAAAAGGGCATTCCTAGCATCGGTCAATATATATGTGGAAACGATATTCCACTATAGCGGACAAAAATTTTGGGCAACAAAGGTAAACGACGAGAAAATGAAGTACTTTCAAGGATCGCCATAGAATGGACAGATGTTACTAAAATACCATAATTTTGTCATTCGAGTCCTCGTCGGATCCATAAGTACTCAAACTGCCATGGCGAGCATGCGAATCCGTAAAATACTCCCTCTTGCGCCAGAGGCCCGGAGTACCTCAACACGGCTTTAAGCAAGACTTTTTGACCGAAAAAGTCAAAGAACAACATTCGTCGCTGTTTTTCGCACAAGTTTCAACCCATTGGCACTTCCTTTGAAGGAAATTCGAGAGATTATGTTGCTTATAGACATTATCCCCCGGTAGACTCAAACGCATTTTTCAAGATATGCTCTATGATCCTGGCGATCTCATTTGGTCGTAAATTGAAGAAAATCCAGCGGCTATATGCCTTATTCTCCTTGTTTTCATCGGATGGCATGATGTAACTCATGTGCGTGAAAGCCAAGAACAAAAGGGAATTCCTGGCATCAGTCAATTTATATGTGAAAACGATATCTCCACTATAGAGGACAAGAAATTTGGGGGCGGTTAGGCAAAAGGCGACGGAAAATGAAGTACTTTCAAGGACTTCCATACAATGGACAAATGTTCACTAAAACGGTCATAATTTTGTCGTTCGGAGTCTGTGTCGGACCCACAAGTACTCAAACAACTCGCGGCGAGCCTGCGAATCCAGAATATACTACCCACTTGCGCTAGGAGGCCCGGAGTACCCTCAAGTACGGCCTTAAGCATGACTTTTTGGCCCTGAAAGTCAAAGAACATCATTCGTCGTTGTTTTTTAGACAAGTTTCTGAACCCATTGGCACTTCCTTTTGTAGGAAATTCAAGAGATTATGTTGCTTATAGACATTAGCCCCCCAGGTAGGGACAAACGTACCATTCTGCAGATGCTCTATGATCCGGGCAATCTCATTTGGTCAGAATTGAAGAAAATCCAGCGCTATATGCCTTATTCTCCTTGTTTTTGCCGGATGGCATGTCAGAACTCATGCGCGGAAAACCAAGAACAAAAGGGCATTCCTGGCATCGGTCCATATATATGTGGAAACGATGTCTCCACTATAGAGGACAAGAAATTTTTGGGCAGTCAAGCAAAAAGCGCACGAGAAAATGAAGTACTTTCAAGGACTGCCATAGAATGGACAGATGTTCACTAAAACGGTCATAATTTTGTCATTCGGAGTCCCGGTCGGATCCATAAGTACTCAAACTGCTCGCGGCGAACATGCGAATCCAGAAAATACTCCCCTCTTGCGCCAGGAGGCCCGGAGTACCATCAAATACGGCCTTAAGCAGGACTTTTTGACCCTGAAAGTCAAAGAACAACATTCGTCGCTGTTTTTCAGACAAGTTTCTGAACCCATTGGCACTTCCTTTTGAAGGAAATTCGAGAGATTATGTTGCTTATAGACATTAGATCCCCTGGTAGGGACAAACGTACCTTTTTGAAGATGCTCTATGATCCGGGCAATCTCATTTGGCCGTAAATTGAACAAAATCCAGCGGCTATATGCCTTATTCTCCTTGTTTTCACCGGATGGCATGCTGTAACTCACGTGCATGCCAAGAACAAAAGAGCATTCCTGGCATCGTTCAATATATATGTGGAAACGATATCTCAACTATAGAGGACAACAAATTTTGGGGCAGTCAGGCAAAAAGCGCACGAGAAAATGAAGTACTTTCAAGGACTGACATAGAATGGACGGATGTTCACTAAAACGGTCATAATTTTGTCATTCGGAGTCCTTGTCGGACCCATAAGTACTCAAACTGCTCAAGGGAGCGATTTAATCCGTAAAATACTCATTGCGCCAGAGGCCGACACCCTCAACACGGCCTTAAGGTGACTTTTGGCCCCGAAAGTCAAAGAACATCATTCGTCGCTGTTTTTCGACAAGTTTCAACCCATTGGCACTTCCTTTTGAAGGAAATTTAGATATTATGTTGCTTATAGACATTAGCCCCTGGTAGGCTCAAACGACATTTCGCAGATGCTCTATGATCCGGCAATCTCATTTCACCAAATTGAAGAAAATCCAAATGCTATATGTCTTATTCTCCTTGTTTTCACCGGATGGCATCCCGTAACTCATGCGCGTGCCAAGAATAAAAGGGCATTCCTGGCATCAGTGAATATATAAGTGGAAACGATATCTCCACTATAGAGGACAAGAAATTTTGGGGCAGTCAGGCAAAAAGCGCACGAGAAAATGAAGTACTTTCAAGGACTGCCATAGAATGGACAGATGTTCACTAAAACGGTCATAATTTTGTCATTCGGAGTCCGTGTCGGACCCATATGTACTAAACTGCTCATGGCGAGCCTATGAACTCCAAAAATACTCCCGCTATGCTAGGAGGCCCGAGTACCTCAAATTCAGCCTTAACCGGACTTTTGGCCCCGAAAGTCAAAGAACATCATTCGTCATTGTTTTTCGACAAGTTTCAACCCATTGGCACTTCCTTTGAAGGAATATCAAGATATTATGTTGCTTATAGACATTAGCCCCCGGTAGGGACAAACGTATTTTCTCGCAGATGCTCTATGATCCAAGCAATCTTATTTGGTCAGAATTGAAGAAAATCCAGCCGCTATATGCCTTATTCTCCTTGTTTTCACGGATGGCATGTCAGAACTCATGCGCGGAAAGCCAAGAACAAAAGGGCATTCCTGCATCGCCAATACATATGTGGAAACGATATTCCACTATAGAGGACAAGAAATTTTGGGGCGGTTAGGCAAAAAGCGCACGCGGAAATGAAGTACTTTCAAGCACTGTCATAGAATGGACAGATGTTCACTAAAACGGTTATAATTTTGTCATTCAGAGTCCGTGTCGGACCCACAAGTTCTCAAACTGCTCGCCGCGAGCGTTCGAATCTAGAAAATACTCCCCGCTTGCGCCAGGAGGCCCAGAGTACCCTCAAATACGGCCTTAAGCAGGACTTTTTGGCCCTGAAAGTCAAACAACATCATTCGTCGCTGTTTTTTAGACAAGCTTCTGAACCCATTGGCACTTCCTTTTGAAGAAAATTCGAGAGATTATGTTGCTTATAGACATTAGCCCCTGGTAGGCTCAAACGTACCTTTCTGCAGATGCTCTATGATCCAGGCAATCTCATTTGGCCGTAAATTGAACAAAATCCAGCGGCTATATACCTTATTCTCCGTGTTTTCACCGGATGGCATGCTGTAAATCATGCGTGTGCCAAGAATAAAAGGGCATTCCTGGCATCGGTCAATATATATGTGGCAATGATATCCCACTATAGAGGACAAGAAGTTTTTGGGTAGTCAGGCCAAAAGCGCACGAGAAAATTAAGTACTTTCAAGGATTGCCATAGAATGGACAAATGTTCACTAAAACGGTCATAATTTTGTCATTCGGAGTCCGTGTCGGATCCATAAGTACTCAAACTGCTCGCGGCGAGCATGCGAATCCAAAAATGCTCCCCGCTTGCGCCCAGAGGGCCGGAGTACCCTCAATTTCAGCCTTAAGCAGGACTTTTTGGCCCTGAAGTCAAAGAACATCATTCGTCACTATTTTTCAGACAAGTTTTTGAACCCATTGGCCCTTCCTTTTGAAGGAAATTCAAGAGATTATGTTGCTTATAGACATTAGCCCCCCTGGTAGGGACAAACATACCTTTCTACAGATGCTCTATGATCCGGGCAATCTCATTTGGCCAGAATTGAAGAAAATCCAAATGCTATATGCCTTATTCTCCTTGTTTTCACGGATGGCATGTCAGAACTCATGCGCGTGAAAGCCAAGAACAAAAGGGCATTCCTGGTATCAGCCAATATATATGTGGAAACGATATCTCCACTATAGAGGACAAGAAATTTTGGGGAAGTCAGGCAAAAAGCGCACGAGAAAATGAAGTACTTTCAAGGACTGCCATTGAATGGACAGATGCTCACTGAAACGGTCATAATTTTGTCATTCGGAGTTCATGTCGGACCCATAAATACTCAAACTGTTCGAGGCGAGCGTGCGAATCCAGAAAATACTCCCCGCTTGCGCCAGGAGGCCCAAAGTACCCTCAAATACGGCCTTAAGTAGGACTTTTTGGCCCTGAAAGTCAAAGAACATCATTCTTCGCTGTTTTTCAGACAAGTTTCTGAACCCATTGGCACTTCCTTTTGAAGGAAATTCGATAGATTATGTTGCTTATAAACATTATCCCCCCTGGTAGGGACAAACGTACCTTTCTGCAGATGCTCTATGATCCGGGCGATCTCATTTGGCCGTAAATTGAAGAAAATCCAGCGGCTATATGCCTTATTATCTTTGTTTTCACCGGATGGTATGTTGTAACTCATGCGCGTGCCAAGAACAAAAGGGCATTCCTGACATCGGTCAATATATATGTGGAAACGATATCTCCACTATAGAGGGCAAGAAATTTGTGAGCAGTCAGGCCAAAAGCGCACGAGAAAATGAAGTACTTTTAAGGACTGCCATAGAATGGACAGATGTTCACTAAAATTGTCATAATTTTGTCATTCGAAGTCCGTGTTCGACCCATAAGTACTCAAACTGCTTGCGACAAGCGTGCGAATCCAGAAAATACTACCCGCTTGCGCTAGGAGGTGCGAAGTGCCCTCAAATACGGCCTTAAGGAGGACTTTTTGGCCCTGAAAGTCAAAGAACATCATTCGTCATTGCTTTTCGTGATAAGTTTCAACCCATTGGCACTTCCTTTTAAAGGAAATTCGAGATTATGTTGCTTATAGACATTAGCCCCCGGTAGGCTCAAACGCACTTTCTGCAGATGCTCTATGATCCGGCAATCTCATTTGGTCGTAAATTGAAGAAAATCCAACGGCTATATGCCTTATTCTCCTTGTTTTCACCGGATGGCATGTCAGAACTCATGCGCAAAGCCAAGATCAAAAGGGCATTCCCGGCATCGGTCAATATATATGTGGAAAAATATTCCACTATAGAGGACAAGAAATTTTGGGGCCAGCAAAAAGCGACGAAAATGAAGTACTTTCAAGGACTGCCATAGAATGGACAGATGTTCACTAAAACGGTCATAATTTTGTCATTCGGAGTTCGTGTTGGACCCATAATTACTCAAAATTCTCGCGGCGAGCGTGCGAATCTAGAAAATACTCCCCACTTGCGCCAGGAGGCCCAGAGTACCCTCAAATACGGCCTTAAGTTGGACTTTTTGGCCCTGAAAGTCAGAGAACATCAATCCTCGTTGTTTTTCAGACAAGTTTCTGAACCCATTGGCACTTCCTTTTGAAGGAAATTTGAGAGATTATGTTTCTTATAGACATTAGCCCCCCTGGTAGGCTCAAATGTACCTTTCCGCAGATGCTCTATGATCCGGGCAATCTCATTTGACCGCAAATTGAAGAAAATCCAGCGGCTATATGCCTTATTCTCCTTGTTTTCACCGGATGGCATGATGTAACTCATGCGCGTGAAAGCCAAGAACAAAAGGGCATTCCTCGCTTCAGTCAATATATGTGTGGAAACGATATCTCCACTATAGAGGACAAGAAATTTGGGGGCCGTTAGGCAAAAAGTGCACGGGAAAATGAAGTACTTTCAAGGACTGCGATAGAATGGACAGATGTTCACTAAAACGGTCATAATTTTGTCATTCGGAGTCCGTGTCGGACCCATATGTACTCAAACTGCTCGCGGCGAGCCTGTGAATTCCAAAAAATACTCCCCGCTTGCGTTAGAAGGCCCGGAGTACCCTCAAATTCAGCCTTAACCGGGAGTTTTTGTCCCTAAAAGTCAAAGAACATCATTCGTCGCTGTTTTTCAGACAAGTTTCTGAACCCATTGGCACTTCCTTTTGAAGGAAATTCGAGAGATTATGTTACTTATAGACATTAGCCCCCCTGGTAGGGACAAACGTACCTTTTTGAAGATGCTCTATGATCCGGGAAATCTCATTTGGCCAAAAATTGAAAAAAAATCCAATGGCTATATGCCTTATTCTCCTTGTTTTCACCGGATGGCATGCTGTAACTCATGCGCGTGCCAAGAACAAAAGGGCATTCCTGGCGTTGGTCAATATATATGTGGAAACGATATCTCCATTGTAGGGGACAAGAGTTTTTGGGGCAGTCAGGCAAAAGTCGCACGAGAAAATGAAGTACTTTCAAGGACTGCCATAGAATCAACAGATGTTCACTAAAACGGTCATAATTTTGTCATCCGAAGTCCGTGTCGGACCCATAAGTACTCAAACTACTCATGCGAAAAGTGAATCCAGAAAATACTCCCGCTATGCCAGAGGCCCGGAGTGCCTCAAATATGGCTTTAAGCAGGACTTTTGGCCCCGAAAGTCAAAGAACATCATTCGTCGTTGTTTTTCGACAAGTTTCAACCCATTGGCACTTCCTTTGAAGGAAATTCAGAGATTATGTTTCTTATAGACATTAGCCCCTCCGTAGGCTCAAACGCATTTTCTCGCAGATGCTCTATGATCCGGCAATCTTATTTGGCCAGAATTGAAGAAAATCCAACGCTATATGCCTTATTCTCCTTGTTTTCACGGATGGCATGTCAGAACTCATGCGCGCGTGCTAAGAACAAAAGGGCATTCCCGCATCGGTCAATATATATGTGGAAACTATATTCCACTATAGAGGACAAGAAATTTTGGGGCAAAAGCAAAAAGCGACGAGAAAATGAAGTACTTTCAAAGACCGCCATAGAATGGATGATGTTCACTAAAACGGTCATAATTTTGTCATTCGAGTTCGTGGTCGGACCCATAAGTACTCAAACTGCTCATGCAGCGAGCGGTAAATCCAGAAAATACTCGCTTGCGCCAGAGGCCCAGAGTACCTCAACACGGCCTTAAGCAGACTTTTGGCCCCGAAAGTCAAAGAACATCATTCGTCGTTGTTTTTCGTGACAAGTTTTCAACCCATTGGCACTTCCTTTTGAAGGAAATTCAAGAGATTATGTTGCTTATAGACATTAGCCCTCCGTAGGCTCAAACGTACCTTTCTCGCAGGCTCTATGATCCCGCAATCTCATTTGGCCAGAATTGAAGAAAATCCAGCGCTATATGCCTTATTTCCTTGTTTTCACCGGATGGCATGTCAGAATTCATGCGCGTGCGCAAAAAACAAAAGGGCATTCCTGGCATCGGTTAATATATATGTGGAAACGATATTCCACTATAGAGGAAAAGAAATTT
>JAHHZJ010000760.1:0-84806 GCA_021437245.1 Aegilops speltoides | reverse complement strand
CTTGCGTCAAGAGTATGAACTCAAACGCCTCCAAAAGCTACCCAAAACGCAAGTTGCTCCCCGACTAGAGGAGCAGGAGTATAAACCTCATCACCAGCGCTGTCAATACGGACAGACCACCTCGTGGTCGTGATGAGAGGCTTTAGGCCCTCCATCAGACCGCACTCGCACCGCCGAAAAGTACGGGCATGGGGAATGCACCGACTTATGAGTCATATTGAGGACAAGGCAAGACAATCAAGATCGATCTCACGGATCACGTGGCGCCCCATGATGCACGACGATTACTGCCGCGCGGATACAAAGAACTCCGCCGGGCCAACACAATGAGACAAAGCTCGCCGAGCTACGCCGTGATATTGCCCAATCAGAGGCGCCAGACACCCACTATGCTTCACGGATGAAGTAAAGGATCATCAAATCCCTGAAGGGTTTAAACCCGTGAACATTGAATCCTACGATGGCACAACAGACCCCGCGGTTTGGATTGAAGACTATCTCCTTCATATCCACATGGCCTGCGGTGACGATCTTCACGCCATCAAATATCTCCCACTCAAGCTTAAAGGACCAGCTCGGCATTGGCTTAACAGCTTGCCAGCAGAGTCAATTGGGAGTTGGGAGGACCGGAAGCCGCATTCCTTGACAACTTCCAGGGCACATATGTGCACCACCGACGCCATGACCTAAGCCACATAATTCAGCAGCCTGACTTAATCGCCGCATAGTTCGACACGGTTCTTAACAAACAAAATTCAAATCATCGACTGTTCGGATGTAGAGGCCCTCGCAGCCTTCCAACATAACATCCGCGACGAGTGGCTGGCCCGACACCTAGGACAGGAAAAGCCGAAATCCATGGCAGCCCTCACATCACTCATGACCCGCTTCAGGCGGGGAAGACAGTAGCTAGCCCGCAGAATAACCTCAAAAAAAATTCGGCAGTCCGGATACCAAGGACCGCAATGGCAGGTCACGTCGAAACAAAAACAAATGCCGTGTTAACGGCGATAACACTGAGGATACGGTAGTCAACGCTGGATTCAGAGGCTCTAAACCCGGTCAGCGGAAAAAGGCATTCAAAAGAACTACTCCGGGTCCGTCCAATTTGGACCGAATACTCGACCGCTCTTGCGGGTATTTAAGCAGGCAGGCAAGTTAATTGCCGAAAACAATGACAAGGGGCTACATAGCGATGACAAGGAAGAGACCCGGCCGCCGAATAGTAGAGGACAGAAGGGTTTCCCCCCACAAGTACGGACGGTAAACATGATATACGCAACCCACATACCCAAGAGGGAGCGGAAGCGTGCACTTAGAGATGTATATGCGATGGAGCCAGTCACCCCAAAGTTCAATCCATGGTGCTCTTGCCCGATCACTTTTGATCGAAGGGATCACCCCACCAGTATCCGCCATGGCGGATTCGCCGCATTGTTTTTAGACCCAATCGCCAACGGATTTCACCTCACCGAGTCCCGATAGACGGCGGCAAGAAACTGAACCTGCTTTATCAGATACAAAGGCACAAGATGGGCATAGACCCTCAAGGATTAAACCTACAAAGACGACCTTCAAAGGCGCCATACCGTGTAGAGGCCAATTGTACAGCTCACCACATGGAAGTGGTCTTCGGATCCCTGATAACTTCCGGCGAGGAGTTAATCTTCGACATAGTCCGCTCCGCAGCGGCTATCACGCTCTACTCGGATGGACCGCGCTTGCAAAGTTCAACGCGTGCCGACACGCATACCTCAAGCTCAAGATGCCAGCCCTCGAGGAGTCATCACGATCAACGGAAACATCGGGCGCCCCTCCGAACGGAGGAGCACACAGCGCTCGCGCGAAGTACACAGCAGCCTCTTAAGGCAATTTTCGAGTCCGCCGTTAGCGACCGGACACGCCAAATGCGCCGGAGTAACATAAAACAAGACCACCGCACGCCCGAGCACGCCAGAGTAATGCGGCCCCAACCCCAGCCCTTGCATAATTGTAAGACCAGTCTTTCACAGACATCATTACGCCTGGAGATACCATGGGCATAGGGGGAGGGGCATGACCACGACAGGCCCAGAGTGCGGCTTAACCACACCAGGGGCTCCCAAGTATGTCGGTCTTTTCCTTTTTCTTTTTTCTTGCCCACAGGACTCCGTTCACTAGAGGCCTTGTCCGGCAGTACACCCGCCGAACTCACGATGCAACAGCCAGGGAAGGAGAAAGGCTACGACGAACACTCAGGTGGTCTCCATTACGAGCATTAAATCTGTTTAATACACCATTCCGCAGCCTACCCCTGGAGGGGGACATGTTTAAATAGTCCAATCCCTTGCTTACCGCACTATTTGTATCGCTCTGCATTCATGGCAGTATTTCTGAATAAACAATGCATCGCTTTTTTACTTATAATTGCATTTCTTTCTTACATATGTTCGTTTATGACATGTTGCATCCGTACACTTTGGTACGGCCGAATACACTAGGGGCTTAAGTTCCCCCCATTATGGTGTGATAAGTCCGAACACTTTCACAAGTGCGGCACCCCGAACTTATAGCATTATATGCATCGGCTCCGAATCATGTCTTGGGTCAATAGTTGGGTTTGCCCGGTTCCCATGTTTTGGTACCTTACGCCCGCTTTATCGGCTAAGGTAGCATCGGGAGAACCACCGCGATTGCGCCTCGGTTGAGCTGGCGGCGCCTCGCCAAAGGAGAAAGTAAAACTGACCGTCATGATAAGGCGAGAGCTGGTCGCTGTTCGAGAGGTTTTTTCGACTCCCTAAAGACTTATGCCGCTTAGAGCGAGGAACCGGCTTTGTCTGGCCCAAGCGTGGATAGCGCCCCGAACTCGGTCTTCCGAACACTAGGGGCTTCGCCGAAATTTAAAATTATAGAATTCTATGGTTAAGTGAGAGTGTGCAAGCACTATAAGTTCGGTTGCCTCGTTCGTTGTGTTGAGCGCCTCCCTAGATGGACCCAAACATGGGAACAAGAGCACTCAAGTTTATCCCGAACACCCCAACACTAGTGGCATGGGGGCTGAAGCCGACGACTTGCCATCTCTCGATTTGATAAACGGCCGCATGTAAGGTAATATTTTAAATTAATAAGCATTGCTTAGCGATATGAACACAGTTTTCAGCGCATGTGATAACATAATGCGATTTTACTCAAATATTACATCCTTGGAGCACTCATCCGCAATCATGCGTGTTCTTCAGACACTCTTATAATACATTTTGGGCGTGTGATACTCCTTGCCGCCGGGCGCGCTGTCTGTCGAAGCTTCTCGGCGTCCATCCTGCCTCATGCACTTTTGCACGGCAAGGCCCGACGGGCACCTTCAATGCAAAGTGACTGCTTGACGACTTCCACCTGTGGACACGATCCACCAGCCGCCACACCAGCCGGTAGCTCCCGGCATGGCCTCCTTGGGCCACAAACGAACTATGAGGCCCTTCATGGCCTGTTCGGCTACCTTAGGAGCTCGACCAGCCGCTTCACCGGTCGCTAAGAGCACTGATGTCCGCCTCAAATACCGAGACCAAGACCTTCTCGCCGAGCTCCCTCCTCGGCTCGGTAGAATGCGGCAAGATCGGACACGCTATGAGGCAGATCTGCAAACGCCCCGAGAGCTCCGATTCGGTAAGTAATGTAATTCACATTCACATGCTTGCTTTGCATGAAAAATGCCTTACCCACCGCTATTTTCTTCATTTCCTCAATCTCCTGGAGGGCCTTATGGGCTTCGGCCTTAGCGGCTTTGACACTCTCAAGAGCCGAGGCAAGCTCGGACTCTCGAGTCTTCAAGTCGCGCTCCAAACTCTCATGCTTTTTCACGAGAGCCTGGAGCTCTTGCTGCACCTCCGCCACCTGCGCCTCCTGCATCTCTCGCTCAGCTTGTCTCTGCGGCCAGACATGCTCGATCATGGACACGGCCTCCTTCAGGGTCGCCACCTCGCTTTGCGGCCCGGAGTACCCACGCTATCCTTGTTATTTCTCTTGCAACCAAAATCCTTTTCTCAAAGGTAAAAATTCAACACGGTGTCACTCACCTTCCTTGTCCTCGAGCTGCTTCTTGCACGGCCGAGCTCGCTCTCGACCGCCGAGGTTCTGCTTCAAGCACCAACCTCCGTGGTCGGTCGGGCAGAGGTCGGCAAGCAGCCTGCAATCCCATATTGACATATTTTTAGAACTCCTGCGTATATCTTTGTAAGGTCCTCAGTCCGGCTTTTCTTTCCGAACACCGAACCGAGCATCAGGGGCTACTGTCTATGCAGTATTATATTACATATCTTAAAATTCTTACCTCAAAGCTTGTTAGAAGGCTGCCGCAGGCTTCGGTCAGCCCGCTCTTAGCGAGCTGAACCTTCTGAATCACCGCACTCATGACAGTGTGGTGTTCTTATTTGATGGAAGCGCCGTTGAGCGCCTCCAACAAGTTATCCGGCGCCTCCGGTTGGACGGCAGCCGCCGGTGTCACAGTCTTGCCCTTCTTACAAAGGGCACTGCGGACTCGGAACCACTCATGGGTTCTAGTGCGGAGTCCGGTGCGAAGTCCGGGAGGTTGCCCTGTGGCACCTCCAGAGCCTCCCCCTCCTGGTGGGTCCCCTCATGGGATCCCACCTCGGCGTCATCAGCGTCATGAGGGGTGGAGGCGGTCGGAAGGGAATCCATATCCGACGGAGCCAAGGACCCGCTCGATGAAGCGGGAAGATCGTCCTTGGCCGGACTACAGGTTGTATGTGGCATTAGAAGGACACCATGTGGCAAAAAGAGAAAATATAAACCATCCAGGAATTCAGACACTTACGATCTTGCCAGGGGCTTGGCCCTTGAGGGCCACTCCCCGTCGCCGTCGTCGGCGTTGGTGGAGCAGTCCGGAGAAAGGGTCCTTCCTTTCTTGGACCCTTCGGCCGCCCCCATTGGGGAGGTCTTCCTTTTCTTCTCTCCCCCCGCTGGGGAAGAGGCCTCTTTCTCCTCCTCCTCAGGGAAGGAGTCCGCCTCGGAGTCATCGGATGATGAGTCCGATACCACCTGGCGCAGGGAACTCCTTCGGGTTCCTGTGGCCTTCTTCTCCGGCACCACATAAAGGGCCGGAACCAGCAGCCCCGTCAAACGGGTGTCCGCTGGGTCTTCGGGAAGGGGAGCCGGACAGTTAACCTATCCGGACGTCCTCTGCCAGTCCTGTTAAAGGCATTGGGAGTTTTAGATCCCACATAGAGTCAAACTATGAAAGAAATGAGTGTCCCATAAAGGATAACATAGCTTACCTCGCCGGCGGGGCCGCGTCTGAATCCGCGATCTTCGCCATGGATGCGGGCTTCTCCGCCCTTGAACAGCACCCTCCAGGCAGCTTTGTACGTCGTGTCGAAGAGCCCGCTCAGGGTCCGGTGCTGTGCCGGATCAAACTCCCATAGATTGAAGGCCCGTTGTTGTAGGGGAGAATCCGGCGGATGAGCATGACACGGATCACGCTGACAAGCTTAAGCTTCTTGTTCACCAGTGGTCTGAGACAGGATCGAGTCTGTCGCCTCCTCCGAACTACCCCATAGCAAGCCCTTCTCTTTCCGAGAGGTGAGCTGCATGGGGGTACCAGATCTGAACTCAGGGGCCGCTGCCCATTTAGGTTCACGTGGCTCGGTGATGTAGAACCACCCCGATTGCCACCCTTTGATGGACTCCACGAAGGCGCCCTCGAGCCAGATGACGTTGGGCATTTTGCCTACCATGGCGCCTCCGCATTCCGCTTGGACGCCCTTCACCACCTTCAGCTTGACATTGAAGGTCTTTAGCCACAAGCCGAAGTGAGGCTAAATGCAGAGGAAGGCCTCGCACACAACGATAAACGCTGAGATGTTGAGGATGAAGTTTGGCGCCAGATCGTGGAAATCCAGGCCGTAGTAGTACATGAGCCCCCGGACAAAGGGATGAAGTGGGAAGCCCAGTCCATGGAGGAAGTGGGGAAGAAATACGACCCTCTCATGGGGCCTGGGGGTGGGGATGAGCTGCCCCTCGTCGGGCAGCCGGTGCGCGATGTCGCTGGACAGGTATCCGGCGCCGCGCAGCTTCTCGATGTGCCCCTCCGTAATGGAGGAGGCCATCCACTTGCCTCCCGCTCCGGACATGGCTGGAGAAGGTTGAGGCGATATGTGCGGACTTGGGCGCTGGAGCTCGAGTGCGCGGAGATGTATAAGCAAAGGAGGAAGAAGGCGTAGGTAAAAAAGGCGGATCCTTATCCCCTTATATATGGGGGGACGAAGACTACGCGTCCCCACCGGCCTGGTAAAACTCGCTTATCTCCCAAGCGCCACAATCAATGGCGCGACTAGGTTACCCACATCCGTATTGATGGGAATCCCGGAATAAGGGGAACACGATCTCTGCTTCGACAAGACGTGCCAAGGAAACCGCTTCGCTAAACGCGCTGAGGTGGTATAATAAAAACGATTCAAGTAAAGGCTTGGTAGTGGTGTGACGTCACACCACAAAATACGTCAGCAAATTGAACTTGTGTACATATTATTCTCTCCACGGTGGTATGTGGAATTTATTTTACAGAGCCGGACACTATCCTGGTGTTCACAATCTTCTATGAATTATTCGGAGGAAGAACCCGCCTTGCAATGCCGAAGACAATATGCGCGCCGGACTCGTCGTCATTGAAGCCTGGTTCAGGGGCTACTGAGGGAGTCCTGGACTAGGGGGTGTCCGGATAGCTGGACTATCATCATCGGCCGGACTCCAAGACTATGAAGATACAAGATTGAAGACTTCGTCCCGTGTCCGGATGGGACTTTCCTTAGCGTGGAAGGCAAGCTTGTCAATACGGATATGTAGATCTCCTACCATTGTAACCGACTCTGTGTAACCCTAGCCCTCTCCGGTGTCTATATAAACTGGAGGGTTTTAATCCGTAGGACGAACAACCATTACAACAATCATACCATAGGCTAGCTTCTAGGGTTTAGCCTCCTTGATCTCATGGTAGATCTACTCTTGTACTACCCGTATCATCAATATTAATCAAGCAGGAGTAGGGTTTTACCTCCATCGAGAGGGCCCGAACCTGGGTAAAAACATCGTGTCCCTTGTCTTCTGTTACCATCCGCCTAGACGCACAGTTCAGGACCCCCTACCCGAGATCCGCCGGTTTTGACACCGACAGGGAGCACAAAGATAGGCACGTCTTTATATGCTCCCAGACTTGCTATATCTTTTTTCATTTTATTTATACTTCCATATATATATAATACTTTACTTACTTTTGTTTATACTTCTAAGTATTCTAAATATATATATTAAAAATAACCAAGCAATGGTAAGTGTGTATAGAAAAAATTCTCATGCATAAAAAATATATCTGTATGAAAAAGTTAAATATTTTAAAATATTAATCAAACATTTCAAAAATGTGATGAAGTATTTAAATAATATTAGTAAAAAAATTAAAATAACTAATGCATCTAAAAATATTTTCATATATATTTATTTTACAAGATGTGAAAAAATATTAATCATGTATTAAAAAATGTTAAACATGTATAGCAAATATTTTTGAATATAAAAAATGCAACATACGTTAAAGAAAAGTAGACATCTATATATGTATATATTAATAAAGGCAATTCTGCAAATATTGCTATAAAATAAAAATACATGAAAACCGACAAAGAACAAAAGGAAAGCAAAGAAAAGCTGAAGAAAAATAAACACAACAAAGAAAGGAATAAAGAACAACCAAAGTAAAACAAAGAAAAAACGCCGAAGAAAACATAATGTTAAAAAGTGGAAACAGTGAGAACCAAGTAAAACAAAGGGAACAATTGAAATAACAAAACAAAGAAACCAAAGATAAATGAAAAAAAGAAAAAAAACCACTGCAAAGCAATTGAAAACAATAAAAAGGTTTAAAAAATAGTGAAAAATAAGAAAAGAGAAAACTTTGAGAAATAAAGAAGAACAAAAAACCCATAGAAAACAAGTAAAGAAACAAAGAAAATGGAAAACACGTAAAGAAAGAAATAAAATCGAATGGAGAAAAGGGAGAAAAGAGCAGCGAACACAGTCAACGATGGAGCGAGCGCGCACAAGAAAATGCTAAGAATAGGCCGTGTTGTACATCATTTGGATGAGAGGAGAGCTACACTCGCATTTAGTGTGAGATATAGCTTTCGTGCTACATGATGCATTTTGTGTCAAATAGCAATCCAAATCACGAAAGTGGTTCCATTGAACCTGCTCATTTCGTGCTTAAACGGCGAAAAACCCTAAAAGAGCCAAATATATATTAAAGCTAGACATAAAAAAATATCTTCAAAAAATCAATTCTATATTTTAAAATGTAAAATTTATATATATTTTCTAAAAATAAAAAACCGATGAAAACCGACAATTTTTTTTGAAGGAAAGCGGAGAAAAATCGAAGAAGAAGAAAACAAAGAAAGGAAAAAAGAAAACAAATGCAAAAGAGTGAAATCAATAAAAAACGAGAAAGAACCAAAGAAAACAAAGGAAACAATTGAAAATCTAAAAAGAAACAAAGAAAAACAAAGAAAAGGAGGAAAACCTCTACAAAGCAGTTCAAAACAGAAAAAAATGTTGAAAAAATCCAGAAAACAAAGAGAAACCATCTAAAAAATAGAGAAGAACAAAAAACCCATAGAAAACTAGTAGAGACTAAGAAAACAGAAAAAAGAACGAAGAAAATCATAGCGCAACCAACAACGAAGCGAGCGAGCGCAGACGAAGAAAATGCTAAGAATAGGTCGATCCAGTAGTATGAAGGAAATATGCCCTAGAGGCAATAATAAAGTTATTATTTATTTTCTTAATTCATGATAAATATTTATTATTCATGCTAGAATTGTACTAACTGGAAACTTAGTACATGTGTGAATACATAGATAAAATATATAGTCCCTAGTATGCCTCTACTTGACTAGCTCGTTTATCAAAGATGGTTATGTTCCTTACCATAGACATGTATTGTCATTTGATGAACGGGATCACATCATTAGGAGAATGATGTGATGGACATGACCCATCCGTTACCTTAGCATTATGATCGTGTTAGTTTCATTACTACTGCTTTCTTCATGACTTATACAAGTTCCTCGGACTATGAGATTATGCAACTCCCGAATACCGGAGGAACACTTTGTGTGCTACCAAAAGTCACAACGTAAAAGGGTGATTATAAAGGTGCTCTACAGGTGTCTCCAAAGGTGTTGTTGGGTTGGCATAGATCGAGATTAGGATTTGTCACTCCATGTTTCGGAGAGGTATATCTGGGCCCTCTCAGTAATACTCATCACTATAAGCCTTGCAAGCATTGTGACTAATGAGTTAGTTGCAGAATGGAGTATTATGGAACGAGTAAAGAGACTTGCCGGTAACGAGATTGAACTAGGTATTGAGATACCGACGATCGAATATCGGGCAAGTAACATACCGATGACAAAGGGAACAACGTATGTTGTTATGCGATTCGACCGATAAAGATCTTCGTAGAATATGTAGGAACCAATATGAGCATCTAGGTTCCGCTATTGGTTATTGACCGGAGACGTGTCTTGGTCATGTCTACATAGTTCTCGAACCCGTAGGGTCCGCACGCTTAATGTTCGATGATGATTGTATTATGAGTTTATGTGATATGTTGTATAGAAGATTGTTCGGAGTCTCGGATGTGATCACAGACATGACGGGGAGTCTCTAAATAGTCGAGACATGAAGATTGATATATTGGGCGACTATGTTTGGACATCGGAATGGTTTCGGATGAGTTCGGGCATTTACCGGAGTACCGAAGGGTTACCGGAACCTCCCGGGGAATGTATGGGCCTTATTGGGCCATAGTGGGAGAGAAGAGGCGGCGACCAGGTGGAGGGCATGCCCCCCAAGCCCAATCGGAATTGGGTGGGGGCCGGCCCCCCTTTCCTTCCCTCTCTCCCCCCCTTCCTTCCTCTCCTACTCCAACTTGGGAAGGGGGAATCCTACTCCCGCTGGGAGTAGGACTCCCCCTTGGGCGCGCCATAGAGGGGCCTGCCCTCCCCCTCCTCCACTCCTTTATATACGGGGGAGGGGGACCCCATAGACACACAAGTTGACATTGTTTAGCCGTGTGTGGTGCCCCCCTCCACAGTTACACACCTCGGTCATATCGTCGTAGTGCTTAGGCGAAGCCCTGCGCCGGCAACTTCATCATCACCGTCACCACGCCGTCGTGCTAGCGAAACTCTCCCTCGGCCTCAACTAGGTCAAGAGTACGAGGGACGTCTCCAAGCTGAACGTGTGCTGAACGCGGAGGTGCCGTACGTTCGGTGCTTGGATCAGTTGGATCGCGAAGACGTTCGACTACATCAACCGCATTAACTAAACGCTTCCGCTTTCGGTCTACGAGGGTACGTGGACACACTCTCGACTCTCGTTGCTATGCATCACCTAGATAGATCTTTCATGATCGTAGGATTTTTTTTGAAATTACCATGTTCCCCAACATAGTATAAGTCCATGACTAAGATCCGGGCGACAAGAGGTATGATGTCTACTATGGAACTTTATTTCTTGTAGACTTTGTTGGGCCTCCAAGCGTAGAATTTTGTAGGAGCGCAGTAAATTTTCCTTAAATTGATGACCTAAGTTTTATCAATTCATGGTAGATGTAGGATGAAAA
Organism: Aegilops speltoides; assembly: GCA_021437245.1. NCBI lineage: Eukaryota > Viridiplantae > Streptophyta > Magnoliopsida > Poales > Poaceae > Aegilops > Aegilops speltoides. Next base: position 74,131 of record JAHHZJ010000760.1, on the reverse strand, counting down.
TGGTCTTTCTGAAACAACCCTGTAATCAAATACAAGAAATGTAGCACATCCAATACAATGATAAATTGTATAGGTGCACTAGTTCGGTGAAGAAATGGTTATACAAGTGTAGTACGAATAGGTTCTTATATCTGAAATAATAAAAACAGCAAGGTAGAAAGTAATAAAAGTGAGCACAAATGGTGTTGCAATGATTGGAAACAAGTCCTAGGGTTCATACTTTCACTAGTGCAATTTCTCAACAGTGCTAACATAATTGAATCATATAACCATCCCTCAATGTGCGGCAAAGAATCACTCCAAAATTCTTATCAATAGGGGAAAACATAAGATGAAATTGTTGCAGGTAGAGAACCACCTCAAAGTTATCTTTCCGATCAATCTATTGAGTCGTATATGTAAGTGTCACAAACATCCCAATAGTTCATACAAAAATAACACCATATGATATGCATCAATCAACTCTAATGTCACCACAACTATCCGTGAGTCAATTATTCGATATGTATCAAACAATTTTAGATTCATAATATTCAATACAACACAAAGAACTTGAAAGAGTACCCCCAATGTTTGTATGGGCGAAAGTAAGATGAAAACGTGTATCAACCTATCTGCCTAGATTACCCTAATGTCACCTCGGCAAACCGCAAGTTGATTACCAAAACATACATCAAGTGACTCAATATAATACCACATTGTCACCATGGGTATCCACATGCAAGACATACATCAAATGATCTCAAATCCAATATTCAATTCGATAATAATGAAACCTCAAAGTGAAAGACTCAATTCATCACAACAAGATAGAGAGGGAAGAACACCATATGATCCAACTATATTAACAAAGCTCATGGTACATCAAGATCATGCAAAATCAAGAACACAAGAGAGAGAGAGAGAGAGAGAGAGAGAGATCAAACTCATAGCTACCAGTACATACCCTCAGCACCGAGGGTGAACTACTCTCTCCTCGTCACGGAGACCGCCGGGATGATGAAGATGGCCTCCGGTGATGTCCCCCTCCTGCGGGGTTCTGCGAAAGGCCTCCAGATGAGATCGCTTCGGAACATAGGCTTTCGGCGGCGACGTGGAAGTTAGGTTTCTTTCTAGGGGTTTCCCGACTTATAAGAATTTTTGGCGTTGGTTTCAAGTCAGGGTTGGTCCCGTGGGAGCCACGAGCTCAGACGACGTGCCCTAGGGGGCGCCAAGTGAGCTCATGACTTCCCTGGACTTCTTCTAGTCCTCCTTCGATGCTTCGTGGGTCTCTTATTGTCCAGAAAAAATCATCGTAATGCATTTGGACTTCTTTTGGTATAGTTTTTCTACGAAACAAAAAAGCGAAAAAATAGGAACTGACACTGGGCACTAGGTTGATAGGTTAGTCCACAAAAATCATATAAAGGTGCACCAAAACCATATAAAATTGTTGTAAACATGGCAATAATACTTCATAAATTATAGATACGTTGGAGATGTATCAGCGTTCCCAATCTTAATTCATGCTCATTCTCGAGTAGGTAAATGATAAAAAAATTAATTTATGAAGTTTGTATGCTAGTATAGTGCATAAATTTGATCAATGATAATTTCAATCACTTTTCCTAACATTATAAACAACAATTCTTTCTCGTAAAATTCATATGGTAAAATAGCAATCAATTCACATGTTATGGTTCAAACAATATATTCTTTTGTAACTTACCAACCTATGTTCTTAGTCACCAAACAATTACAAATCATCTTATTTCTCAGAAAAGTCTAAGTAAGAGATCCACATACTCAATTATCATATAGTCTCCTATATTACTAGTGCTTAAAGTATATTTTAAGAACATATAACATCCATCGAACATAGAGTGAGATAGGGGCTTCATGTTTCGCCTCCCAACTTACTTATCATACAGATAATTGCCAACAATAATAATTCATGATCAAATACATTTGACTGGATATATGTGTATGGATCTTTCCCCACCACATGATGCTTGCCAAGTGGAGAATAATTGAGGTTGGAATAAGAATTTGACTCACCAAAAAATAAAATTGACAGAAAAAAATAAAAGATAAGCTCATTTGCAGAGGGAAGCAGGGATTTGAAGAGGTGCCAGAGCTCATTGCTAAAAACAGATATGAATACATTTTGAGTGGTGTCATTTTCCTGTCTACATCACGATAAAGGATTTCAATATCTTCCATGCTAAACACATTATTGGTGGTTCCCACATGGAAATGAAATGATTTACTCCCGCACATCCATACACAAACCATGGCTAGCCGAATCCATGGGTGCCCTCTAAACAATCAACTTTCCGGGGGGAGTTTGTTTTAGTATATATTTTTGTTTTTTTGTTTAACGGGACTAGGCATCCCAAATACCAACCTCTCTCATGCAAGACGGGTGAACCAACTCTCGTTGCGAGAATAACCAATTTAGCATGGAAGATATTGACTGCCCCGTCGCCCCATGAGCGGTACGTGCACACAATGTTTATTTGAAGATTTTAGAGATGTCACATGCAAATTTACTTGTAGTGGCAGGGTAATATTGTATATAGGTAGATATGATGGACACCCGTGGAAGAAACTTGGCTCAAGGGTTTTTGATGCACAAGCAGTATTTCCGCTTAGTACAGAAGTATTGGCTAGCAAAGATTATAAACAAGCACCACATGTTGGAGGATCCATAACAATATAGCTTCTATACAAATATACCTAAACATAACACATTACGTTGTCTTCCTTATCCAACTTCAACTTATTTGATCAAGTCGGGAAATAATTAATAGTTATTCACAATCACAAAAGATGTTCAAGATAATATATTTGTATGTGAAATTTCTCTTCCTTATACTAATCATTCAAGAATTGATTGTATGACCAATATTGTGATTGTTAAACTTCAATAGATTTTACTTTCTAAAACCAATGTAAAAATATTACTAAGCACATGGAACATATATATTTCAAGGTTTATGATATTCAATTCATTCAACAATTTACTCTTAGGATATAAGCGAAGCACACGAGTAAATGACAACTACTCCAAAAGATACAAGTGGAGATCAATGAGTAGTTAAGTAAATAGGTAGCTATGTAAAGTCTCTCTCACAATAAAGATTTTCAGACCTGAAAGGGCTAGTTATCGACTAGAGGGGGGGGTGAATAGGCGATTTTTATGAAAGTCTTCAAAACATGGGAGTTTCGAAGACAAACAATAGGAACGACACTATTCATATGCAGCGGAAGGTAGACTACACTAGACAAGCCATAGTCAAGTATTCAATGAAGTGAAAGCACGAAGACTATTAGCAACTAGGTAGTAAAGATCAAGATGGAAGATAATATGAAGTCAATCAGAACAGGTAGTCACATAGTGAAGTCAAACAGATAATGCAAGCAGGCAATGACTTCATGAAGACAAACTGTAAGTAGAGAGAAGTGAGAGATAGAACCAGTAGCTTCAGGAGGACAGGGATTTGTTCGACCAGTTCCAGTTGATGTGACAACTGTACGTCTGGTTAGGGAGGCTGAGATTCAACTCAGAAGACCGCGTCTTCGCCTAATTCCCCTTGAGCTAAGGACACCTAGTCCCCGCCCAATCACTCTGGTAAGTCTTCAAGGTAGACTTACAAACCTTCACAGACTTCGTTCACCGGCAATCCACAATGACTCTTGGATTCTTAGAATGTGACGCCTAACCGGCTGGAGGATTCATAGTCCTCAAGTGTAACAAGTCTCCAGATCACGCGGACAGAAAGACTTCAGTGATGCCAAACACTCTTTGGGCTCTGGGTGGTTTGGGCTATGTCCTTGCAAGGATTCTCTCTCAAAAGCTTCGGCGGTGGGTTGCTCTCAAACGACAAAAGCCGTGTACTAACTCTGAGCAGCCACCAATTTATGGTGTAGGGGGTGGGCTATTTATAGCCACTGGGCAACCCGACCTGATTTGTCCGAAATGACCCTGGGTCACTAAGGAACTGACACGTGTCACAATGGTCAGATTTCAAACACACGCCGCAGCTTGACTTGGGCTACAAGTAAAGCTAACTCATCCGACTCTGGATAAGATTTGCTCTCATTGTCTTCGCTCTAAGACATAGGATTTGGTTGAGCATCACTTCAGTCACTCTGACTTTGTTCACTTGGACCCCACTTAAAAGTACGGTGGTTCCTATGACTCAACAAAGAAGAAAAGGAAACAACAAAACAACTAAGTCTTCGCGCTCCATAGTCTTCACGCAATGTCTTCCCATGTCATAGTCTTCAACGTGAATAGCTTCACAGACCACCATTATCTTCAGTGTCTTCACACATTTTTAGGGGTCATCTCCGGTAGGTAAACCGAATCAATATGGGACTACTACCTGTGTTATCCTGCAATTCTCACAAACACATTAGTCCCTCAACCAGGTTTGTCGTCAATACTCCAAAACCAACTAGGGGTGGCACTAGATGCACTTACAATCTCCCCCTTTTTGGTGATTGATGACAAACTGGTTGAAGTTTTCAACGGGGATAAAAGTATGTGAAATTATAAAGGATTAAGATATTGTCTTCATAGGTGGCAAAAAGGCTCCCCCTGAAGATGTGCATATAAATGTTTTGCGTTGGAATGCAAATGCACATGGCAGGGTGTACTTGTGGAGATCCTCTTCACCATATGAAGACAATACATCATGCATGAACAGATATACATGAATAATGACATGCATAATGAAAAATGGATGTCTGCGAAATGACTTCATGCGGGATTTATCATCGCACATGCGGAATTTATCGTCGCATCACAGAATAGCAGAAAAAGTAGCAGACGACCATCAAGGTTAAGTGTTACAACTCAAAGAACCAAATGTATCAAAAGCGAGAGTTGTAAACACTAGGCAAAAGTATAGCAACCACCCATATGGACCCGCTTGAAGACTATCAACATATGCTTCTCCCCCTTTTGTCAGTGAGGACCAAAAAGGTTTGAAGACATAGTTTCTACTCGTTCCCATGAGGAGTAGGTGAGGTAGCAGGATCGTCGTTGAGGCTTGGTAGTGCAGACGAACTTGGTGCAATGTTGATACACGCTGAGGTTGGAGGTGGTGAAGTAGCATCATCGGCGTCATCAAGGACTCTGGCATTAACAGTTGCCGCGGAGGAGGAGTACTCTTAATCTTCAAGAGACGGGGTTCGACGCAAGACATCATTCCTGGGAGGAGTGGAGTCGAACTTGAATCTCTCGGTGAAGCCGTCATCTTGAAGATCAGCTTCAGCACTGAGCAATCTCAGACTCTTCCAAGATCTCCGACAGGTTTCATGAGTGACAAAGGCATTCTTGGTGGCAAGGTTGCAAATGCGATTGACATCCACCAAGAGGCTTTGCATTTGATGCTTTAGCCAGTAGTGATGCTTGTCGTGTTTCTGATGCAGGGCCACGAGAAGCTCTCGGTCATTGAGCACACGAGATCGCTTCCGAGGCCTTGGAGCAATGTTGCTCTGTGTGGCTTCAATGCGTGCATGGCGAGTGTTGCCAGCCAGAGGATAAACACAAGAAGCAACCTGAACACCTTCAACATGCTGAGAGAAACTCTGACGATCTACATTGTGAAGATATAGTGCTTCCTTGGCAGGTTCTGAGTAAATGGCTTCTGTGGAAATATCAACCTCTGGTAGAAATATGAGATGGTTGCGTGCAGAGGGTTGATAGTCAACAGCAGAGTGAAGCTTGATCAGTCGCATAATCCAAGGAGCATAGAATTTCAGACCAAATATGTCTGAGCCAGATGCAGCAAATTGGCGAATGAAGAAATCCTGAGCATTGAAGCTGATGCCATTGAGAATGTAGAAGACTAATGTCTTCATTGCACCGTCGAGCTTTGCTGAGGAAGAATGTCCTTTGATGGGCCATAGAGTTCGCCTGATAATGTGATAGATGGTGCGGGGCGGATACTCTAGGTCTTTGCTACGTCTTGAGCTTGCGTTGGTTTTCCTCGAAGAGGAAAGGGTGATGCAGCAATAGTAGCGTAAGTATTTCCCTCGCTTTTGAGAACCAAGGTATCAATCCAAAGAGGAGGCTCCTCAAAAGTCCCACGCACCTACACAAACAAACAAAGAACTCGCAACCAACACAATAAAGGGGTTGTCAATCCTTCACGGCCACTTGCGAAAGTGAGATCTGATAGAGATAGTATGTAAGATAAATATATTTTTGGTATTTTATAATATAGATGCAAAAAGTAAAGATGCAAATAAAAGTAGACTGGAAGCAAATATGATACGAGATAGACCCGGGGGCCATAGGTTGCACTAGTGGCTTCTCTCAATATAGTATAAGTATTATGGTGGGTGAACAAATTACTGTCGAGCAATTGATAGAAAAGTGAATAATTGTGAGATTATCTAGGCATGATCATGTATATAGGCATCACGTCCGCAATAAGTAGACCGACTCCTGCCTGCATCTACTACTATTACTCCACACATCGACCGACTCCTGCCTGCATCTAGAGTATTAAGTTCATAAGAACAGAGTAACGCCTTAAGCAAGATGACATGATGTAGAGGGATAAACTCATGCAATATGATATAAACCCCATCTTTTTATCCTCGATGGCAACAATACAATACGTGCCTTGCAACCCTTTCTGTCACTGGGCAAGGACACCGCAAGATTGAACACAAAGCTAAGCACTTCTCCCATGGCAAGAAAGATCAATCTAGTAGGCCAAACCAAACTAATAATTCGAAGAGACTTGCAAAGATAACTCAATCATACATAAAAGAATTCAGAGGATATTAAAATACTTCTCATAGATAAACTTGATCATAAACCCACAATTCATCGGATCTCAACAAACACACCGCAAAAAGAGTTTACATCGAATAGATCTCCACAAGAGAGGGGGAGAACATTGTATTGAGATCCAAAAATAGAGAAGAAGCCATCTAGCTAATAACTATGGACCCGAAGGTCTGTGGTAAACTACTCACAACTCATCGGAGGGGCTATGGTGTTGATGTAGAAGCCCTCCATGGTCGATTCCCCCTCCGGCGGAGCGCCGGCGAAGGCTCCAAGATGGAATCTTGCAGATACAGAAGGTTACGACAGTGGAAATTGTGTTTCATTGGCTCCCTGGATGTTTTCGGGGTACGTAGGCTTATATAGGAGGAAGAAGTACGTCGGTGGCCGCCCGAGGGGCCCACGAGACAGGGGGCGCACCCTATAGGGGGGGTGCCCTCCTATCTCGTGGAGGCCTCGGCTGCTTCTTGACTTGCACTCCAAGTCCTCTGGATCACGTTCGTTCCAAAAATCACGCTCCCGAAGGTTTCATTCCGTTTGGACTCCGTTTGATATTCCTTTTCTTCGAAATGCTGAAATAGGCAAAAAAACAGCAATACAGGCTGGGCCTCCAGTTAGTAGGTTAGTACCAAAAATGATATAAATGTGTAAAATAAAGCCCATAAACATCCAAAAGTTGGAGATGTATCAAGCATCCCCAAGCTTAATTCCTGCTCGTCCTCGAGTAGGTAAATGATAAAAAAGAAATTTTTGATGTGGAATGCTACCTAGCATAATTCTCAATGTAATTTTCTTTATTGTGGCATGAATGTTCAGATCCAAATGATACAAAATAAAAGTTCATATTAACATGAAAATGGTGATACTTCAAGCATACTAATCAAAGTTATCATGTCTTCTCAAAATAACATGGCCAAAGAAAGTTATCCCTACAAAATCATATAGTCTGACTGTTGATCTATCTTCATCACACAAAGTATTTAATCATGCACAACCCCGATGACAAGCCAAGCAATTGTTTCATACTTTAATAATCTCAAACTCTTTCAACTTTCACGCAATACACGAGCGTGAGCCATGGGCATAGCACTATATATGGAGTAGAATGGTGGTTGTGGAGAAGACAAAAAGGAGAAGATAGTCTCACATCAATTAGGCGTACCAACGGGCTATGGAGATGCCCATTAATAGATATCAATGTGAGTGAGTAGGGATTGCCATGCAACGGATGCACTAGAGCTATAAATATATGAAAGCTCAACAAAAGAAACTAAGTGGGTGTGCATCCAACTTGCTTGCTCACGAAGACCTAGGGCACTTTGAGGAAGCCCATCATTGGAATATACAAGCCAAGTTCTATAATGAAAAATTCCCACTAGCGTATGAAAGTAACAACATATGAGACTCTCTATCATGAAGATCATGGTGCTATTTTGAAGCACAAGTGTGGAAAAAGAGATAGTAGCATTGTCCCTTCTCTCTTTTTCTCTCATTTTTTTTCTTTTCTTTTTTTTCTTTTCTTTTTTCTTTGGCCTTCTTTTTTTTCTGGCCTTTCTCTTTTTTTTCTCTCTTTTTTTTCTTTTTGTAAAGTCCGAAGTCTCATCCTGACTTGTGGGGGAATCATAGTCTTCATCATCCTTTCCTCACTAGGACAATGCTCTAATAATGAAGATCATCACACTTTTATGGACTTACAACTCAAAGCTAGAACAAGATATGACTCTATATGAATGCCTCCAGCGGTGTACCGGGATATGCAATGAATCAAGAGCGACATGTATGAAAATTATGAAGGTGGCCTTGCCAAAAATACGATGTCAACTACATGATCATGCAAAGAGAAATATGACAAAAGTAATGCGTGTCATATGAATGGAACGGTGGAAAGTTGCATGGAATATATCTCGGAATGGCTATGGAAATGCCATAATAGGTAGGCTATTTTGAGGAAGGTATATGGTGGGTGTATGGTACCGGCGAATGTTGCGCGACACAAGAGAGGCTAGCAATGGTGGAAGGGTGAGGTGCGTATAATCCATGGACTCAACATTAGTCAAAAGAACTCATGTACTTGTTGCAAAAATCTTGAAGTCATCAAAAACCAAAGCACTACGTGCATGCTCCTAGGGGGATAGATTGGTAGGAAAAGACCATCACTCGTCCCCGACCGCCACTCATAAGAAAGACACTCAATAAATAAGATTGTGCTCCAACTTCATCACAAAGTGGTTCACCATACGTGCATGCTACAGGAATCACAACCCTTAACACAAGTATTTTTCATAATCACCTCAACTAGCATGACTCTAATATCACTATCTCCATATCTCAAAATAATTATCAAGCATCATATTGATCATAGCATCCAATTCTTTTTCTATGATAGTTTTTATTATACTCAACTTGGATGCTCATCATTCTAGGACCAACTTTGTAACCATAGCAAATACCATGCTGTTCTAAAAGACTCTCAAAAAGATATAAGTGAAGCATGAGAGATTATCAATTTCTTCAAAATTAAGACACCACCGTGCTCTCAATGATATGAGTGAAGCACTAGAGCAAAAACTATTAAGCTCAAAAGATATAAGTGAAGCACATAGAGTATTCTAGCAAATTCTAATCAAATAGGCTTATCCCAAAAGGTGTGTACAGCAAGGATGATTGTGATAAACTAAAAAACAAAGACTAATATAATACACGACGCTCCAAGCAAAACACATATCGTGTGGCGAATAAAAATATAGCTCCAAGTAAAGTTACCAATGAACGAAGACGAAAGAGGGGATGCCTTCCCGGGGCATCCCCAAGATTAGGCTTTTGGCTATCCTTGAATATCTTGGGGTGCTATGGGCATCCCCAAGATTAGGCTCTTGCCACTCCTTATTCCATAGTCCATAAAAACTTTACCCAAAACTTGAAAACTTCACAACACAAAACTCAACAGGTAATCTTATAAGCTCCGTTAGTGACAGAAGACAAAACCACCATATAAGTTTCTGTAATGAACACATTCATTATTTATTTTGGTGTTAAATCTACTTTATTCCAACTTCTCTATGGTTTATAAACTATTTTACTAGCCATATATGCATCAAAATAAGCAAACAACACACGAAAAACAGAATCTGTCAAAAACAGAACAGTCTGTAGCAATCTGTAACTAACGAAAACTTCTGGAACTCTAAAAATCCTACCAAAATAGGAAGTCCTATAAATTTTTTTTATTGATCAGCATCAAAAAGAATCAACGCAAAAGCACGTTTCTGTGATTTAACAAAATTATATTCGTGCGCGCAAAGTTTCTGTTTTTCAGCAGAATCAAATCAACTATCATCATAGGTTATCCTATAGGTTCTACTTGGCACAAACACTAATTTAAAGATAAAAACACATCTAAACAGAAGGTAGATGCAAGATTTATTACTAAACAGGAGCAAAAACAAAAAAATAAAGAAAATTGGGTTGCCTCCCAACTAGCGCTATCGTTTAACGCCCCTAGGTAGGCATAAAAGCGAAGATAGATCTAACGAGTGTCATCTTTGGCACTAAATTCATAAGTATCCCGCATGATAGATTCATAAGGTAATTTGACTTTCTTTCTTGGAAAGTGCTCCATGCCTTTCTTTAAAGGAAATTGGAATCTAATATTCCTTCCTTCATTATCAATAATCGCGCCAATCATTCTAAGGAAAGGTCTACCAAGAATAATAGGGCAAGAAAGATTGCAATCTATATCAAGAACGATAAAATCCACGGGCACCAAATTTCTATTTGCAACAATGATAACATCATTGATCCTTCCCATTGGCTTTTTAATGGTGGAATCTGCAAGGTGCAAATTTAAAGAGCAATCATCAAGATCATGGAAACCTAGAATATCACATAAAGTTTTTGGAATCGTGGAAACACTAGCACCCAAATCACACAAAGCAAAACAATCATGATCTTTAATCCTAATCTTTATAGTAGGTTCCCACTTATCATTAAGTTTTCTAGGTATAGAAACTTCCAAATTAAGTTTTTCAACATAAGATTGCATCAAGGCATCAACGATATGTTTGGTAAAAGCTTTATTTTGACTATAAGCATGAGGAGAATTAACAACGGATTGCAACAAGGAAATACAACCTTCTAAAGAACAATTATCATAATCAAATTCCTTGAAATCCGAAATAGTGGGTTCAATGCTTTTTAAAGACATGACCTCTCCAATCCTACTTTTACCAAATTTAGCATCAAGATCTAAAGACTCGAATTCTTGGGACGCCTTCCGAGCAAAGTTGACTCATCATCAGTCCCATAATTATCAAGATTCATATTGCAAAACAAGATCTAATAGGAGACGATCAATAACTTTAAGATCTTCATCATTATTTTCATGGAAACTAGAAGAACACGCCTTTATAAAGCTATCTTTCTTAGCATGCAATCTAGCGGTTCTTTCTTTGCACTCATCAATGGAAATTCTCATTGCTTTGAGAGACTCATTGGTATCATGCTTAGGAGAAGAAGATCTAAGTTTAAGAGAATCAACATCAAGCTTAAAGTCTATCAATGTTCCTAGCCAAATCATCAACTTTGAGCAATTTTTCTTCAAGCAAAGCATTAAAATTCTTTTGAGAAATCATAAATTCTTTCACACTATTCTCAAAATCAGAGGGCATCTTATTAAAATTACCATAGGAATTATTGTAGGAATTTCCATAATTAAGAATTACTAGGGAACGGTCTAGCATTGAAGTTTCCTCTATAAGCATGTTACCGAAACTATTCCTACCAACAAAATTCACATCCATAGATTCATTATTATTCTCAATCAAGGTAGACAAAGGCATATCATTTGGATCAAGAGGAGTATTCTTAGTAGCAAACAATTTCATAAGTTCATCCATCTTTCCACTCAAAACATTGATTTCTTCTATAGCATGCACTTTTTTACTAGAGGATCTTTCGGTGTGCCATTGAGAATAATTAGCCATAATATTATCAAGAATTTTTGTGGCATCTCCTAACGTGATTTCCATAAACGTGCCCCCCCGCCGAATCTAAGATATTTCTAGAAGCAAAGTTTAAACCGGCATAAAAATTTTGTATGATCATCCATAAATTCAAACCATGAGTAGGGCAATTGCGAATCATCAATTTCATTCTTTCCCAAGATTGGGAAACATGCTCATGATCAAGTTGTTTAAAATTCATAATATCGTTCCTAAGAGTGATGATCTTAGTGGGAGGAAAATACTTAGAGATAAAAGCATCTTTGCACTTGTTCCAAGAATCAATACTATTTTTAGGCAAAGACGAAAACCAAACTTTAGCACAATCTCTAAGTGAAAACGGGAATAACTTCAATTTAACAATATTGTTATTTGTATCTTTCTTCTTTTGCATATCACACAAATCAACAAAGTTGTTTACATGAGTAGCGACATCTTCACTAGGAAGTCCGGCGAATTGATCTTTCATAACAAGATTCAGCAAAGCACTATTGATTTCACAAGACTCAACATTATTAAGAGGAGCAATCGGAGTACTAAGGAAATCATTATTATTGGTATTGGAGAAATCACACAATTTGGTATTATCTTGCGCCATGGCAACAAGTAATCCAACACACAAGCAAACAAAAAAGGCCAAGCAAAAAAGAGGAGGAGATTGGGAAAGAGAGGGCGAATAAAACGGCAAGGGTGAAGTGGGGGAGAGGAAAACAAGAGGCAAATGGCAAATAATGTAAATGCGAGGGAGATGAGTTTGTGATGGGTACTTGGTATGTCTTGACTTGAGTGAATACCTCCTCAGCAACGGCACCAGAAATCCTTCTTGCTATGTCTTGAGCTTGCATTGGTTTTCCTTGACGAGGAAAGGGTGATGCAGCAATAGTGGCGTAAGTATTTCCCTCAGTTTTTGAGAACCAAGGTATCAATCCAGTAGGAGGCTCCTCAAAAGTCCCACGCACCTACACAAACAAACAAAGAACTCGCAACCAACGCAATGAAGGGGTTGTTAATCCCTTCATGGCCACTTGCGAAAGTGAGATCTGATAGTATGATAAGATAAATATATTTTTGGTATTTTATAATATAGATGCATAAAGTAAAAACGCAAGCACGTTTCTGTGATTTAACAAAATTATATTAAATGTTGCATAAAGTTTCTGTTTTTCAGCAGAATCAAATCAACTATCATCATAGGTTATCCTATAGGTTCTACTTGGCACAAACACTAATTTAAAGATAAAAACACATCTAAACAGAAGGTAGATGCAAGATTTATTACTAAACAGGAGCAAAAACAAAAAAATAAAGAAAATTGGGTTGCCTCCCAACTAGCGCTATCGTTTAACGCCCCTAGGTAGGCATAAAAGCGAAGATAGATCTAACGAGTGTCATCTTTGGCACTAAATTCATAAGTATCCCGCATGATAGATTCATAAGGTAATTTGACTTTCTTTCTTGGAAAGTGCTCCATGCCTTTCTTTAAAGGAAATTGGAATCTAATATTCCCTTCCTTCGTATCAATAATCGCGCCAATCATTCTAAGGAAAGGTCTACCAAGAATAATAGGGCAAGAAAGATTGCAATCTATATCAAGAACGATAAAATCCACGGGCACCAAATTTCTATTTGCAACAATGATAACATCATTGATCCTTCCCATTAGCTTTTTAATGGTGGAATCTGCAAGGTGCAAATTTAAAGAGCAATCATCAAGATCATGGAAACCTAGAATATCACATAAAGTTTTTGGAATCGTGGAAACACTAGCACCCAAATCACACAAAGCAAAACAATCATGATCTTTAATCCTAATCTTTATAGTAGGTTCCCACTTATCATTAAGTTTTCTAGGTATAGAAACTTCCAAATTAAGTTTTTCAACATAAGATTGCATCAAGGCATCAACGATATGTTTGGTAAAAGCTTTATTTTGACTATAAGCATGAGGAGAATTAACAACGGATTGCAACAAGGAAATACAACCTTCTAAAGAACAATTATCATAATCAAATTCCTTGAAATCCGAAATAGTGGGTTCAATGCTTTTTAAAGACATGACCTCTCCAATCCTACTTTTACCAAATTTAGCATCAAGATCTAAAGACTCCGAATTCTTGGGACGCCTTCCAGGCAAAGTTGACTCATCATCAGTCCCATAATTATCAAGATTCATATTGCAAAACAAGATCTAATAGGAGACGCATCAATAACTTTAAGATCTTCATCATTATTTTCATGGAAACTAGAAGAACACGCCTTTATAAAGCTATCTTTCTTAGCATGCAATCTAGCGGTTCTTTCTTTGCACTCATCAATGGAAATTCTCATTGCTTTGAGAGACTCATTGGTATCATGCTTAGGAGAAGAAGATCTAAGTTTAAGAGAATCAACATCAAGCGAAAGTCTATCAATGTTCCTAGCCAAATCATCAACTTTGAGCAATTTTTCTTCAAGCAAAGCATTAAAATTCTTTTGAGAAATCATAAATTCTTTCACACTATTCTCAAAATCAGAGGGCATCTTATTAAAATTACCATAGGAATTATTGTAGGAATTTCCATAATTAAGAATTACTAGGGAACGGTCTAGCATTGAAGTTTCCTCTATAAGCATGTTACCGAAACTATTCCTACCAACAAAATTCACATCCATAGATTCATTATTATTCTCAATCAAAGGTAGACAAAGGCATATCATTTGGATCAAGAGGAGTATTCTTAGTAGCAAACAATTTCATAAGTTCATCCATCTTTCCACTCAAAACATTGATTTCTTCTATAGCATGCACTTTTTACTAGAGGATCTTTCGATTGTGCCATTGAGAATAATTAGCCATAATATTATCAAGAATTTTTGTGGCATCTCCTAACGTGATTTCCATAAGCGTGCCCCCAGCGGCGAATCTAAGATATTTCTAGAAGCAAAGTTTAAACCGGCATAAAATTTTGTATGATCATCCATAAATTCAAACCATGAGTAGGGCATTCACGAATCATCAATTTCATTCTTTCCCAAGATTGGGAAACATGCTCATGATCAAGTTGTTTAAAATTCATAATATCGTTCCTAAGAGTGATGATCTTAGTGGGAGGAAAATACTTAGAGATAAAAGCATCTTTGCACTTGTTCCAAGAATCAATACTATTTTTAGGCAAAGGCGAAAACCAAACTTTAGCACAATCTCTAAGTGAAAGCGGAATAACTTCAATTTAACAATATTGTTATTTGTATCTTTCTTCTTTTGCATATCACACAAATCAACAAAGTTGTTTACATGAGTAGCGACATCTTCACTAGGAAGTCCGGCGAATTGATCTTTCATAACAAGATTCAGCAAAGCACTATTGATTTCACAAGACTCAACATTATTAAGAGGAGCAATCGGAGTACTAAGGAAATCATTATTATTGGTATTGGAGAAATCACACAATTTGGTATTATCTTAGCGCCATGGCAACAAGTAATCCAACACACAAACAAACAAAAAGGCCAAGCAAAAAAGAGGAGGAGATTGGGAAAGAGGCGAATAAAAGCGGCAAGGGTGAAGTGGGGAGAGGGAAAACAAGAGGCAAATGGCAAATAATGTAAATCACGAGGGAGATGAGTTTGTGATGGGTACTTGGTATGTCTTGACTTGAGTGAATACCTCCTCGACAGCGGCACGAAAATCCTTCTTGCTATGTCTTGAGCTTGCATTGGTTTTCCTTGACGAGGAAAGGGTGATGCAGACAATAGTGGCGTAAGTATTTCCTCAGTTTTTGAGAACCAAGGTATCAATCAGTGGGAGGCTCCTCAAAAGTCACGCACCTACACAAACAAACAAAGAACTCGCAACCAACGCAATGAAGGGGTTGTTAATCCCTTCATGGCCACTTGCGAAAGTGAGATCTGATAGTATGATAAGATAAATATATTTTTGGTATTTTATAATATAGATGCATAAAGTAAAGATGCAAATAAAAGTAGATTGGAAGCAAATATGATAAAAGATAGACCCGGGGGCCATAGGTTTCACTAGTGGCTTCTCTCAAGATAGTATAAGTATTACAGTGGGTGAACAAATTACTGTCGAGCAATTGATAGAAAAGAAAATAATTATGAGATATCTAGGCATGATCATGTATATAGGCATCACGTCCGCAACAAGTAGATCGACTCCTGCCTGCATCTACTACTATTACTCCACACATCGACCGACTCACCTTTTGCATCTAGAGTATTAAGTTCAGAGAAGCGAGTAATGCATGTAAGCAAGATGACATGATGTAGAGGGATAAACTCATGCAATATGATATAAACCCCATCTTTTTACTCCTCGATGGCAACAATACAATATTTGCCTTGCAACCCTTTACATTCTTTGGGTAAGGACACATAAAGATTGAACCCAAAGCTAAGCACTTCTCCCATGGCAAGAAAGATCAATCTAGTAGGCCAAACCAAACTGATAATTCGAAGAGACTTGCAAAGATAACTCAATCATACATAAAAAGAATTCAGAGGAGATTCAAATACTTCTCATAGATAAACTTGACATAACCCACAATTCATCGGATCTCAAACAAACACACGCAAAAAGTTTACATCGAATAGATCTTTACAAGAGAGGGAGAACATTGTATTGAGATCCAAAAGAGAGAAGAAGCCATCTAGCTAATAACTATGGACCCGAAGGTCTGGTAAACTACTCACAACTCATCGGAGGGGCTATGGTGTTGATGTAGAAGCCCTCCATGGTCGATTCCCCCTCGGAGAGCTTGTGAAAGGCTCCAAGATGGGATCTCAGCGGCGCGAAGGTTACGGTGGTGGAAATTGTGTTTCGTTGGCTCCTGGATGTTTTGGGGTATGTAGGCTTATATAGGAGGAAGAAGTACATTGGTGGCCTTGGGGGCCAGGAGGCTGGGGCGCCCTATAGAGGCGCCCTCCTATCTCGTGGAGGCCTCGGCTGCTTCTTGATTTGCACTCCAAGTCCTCTGGATCACGTTCATTCCAAAAATCATGCTCCAGAAGGTTTCATTCCGTTTGGACTCCGTTTGATATTCCTTTTCTTGAAATCTGAAATAGGCAAAAAAAAAACAATCTGAAATGGGCCTCCGGTTAGTAGGTTAGTCCCAAAATGATATAAATTTGTAAAATAAAGCCCATAACATGCAAAAGGGTAATATAATAGCATGGAACAATCAAAAATTATAGATACGTTGGAGACGTATCGTGTCTTCAACAAGAATTCCTTGGGATATTCGACATCTGTGGCGATGGCTTCATCATGCTCGACATTTGGCTCATGTTAGGCTACGGCTTAAAAGAAGATACTTTCAAGCGCATTGCGATGAAAGTGACAACCAGGTTCATAGAGTTCACAGAGTGGATAGGCCGATAAGCTCAATGAGGTCAAAAGCTTTGGCTTCATGATGGACATTGCACATTATCCACTCAAGGACCCATGTCTTGGATCCTGTTGTAGGCTGCGAATGTGGAGGTTGCATAGAATTGCAGCGAAGCTCTTCATTCCAATTCTCATTATCTGTCTGGCCCCTGGAGGCCGCATCTCAAAAAGAGTCAAGGGCTTCTTCTAAGCGGCAGGCGAACTGCCAATGGCTTTGGAATCGAGACGCATATGAGGAAATATCGCCCACATTATATAGAACACAAGAGTAGTAGGCATCTTTGTTGATAACTCCAGAACCGATCAGATGATATTCTTGGCTTGGAATATGGATTCTTGGCTTTATCGAAGAAGGTGTTATGTGCAATGAAGCCATTAACATTGAACGATCCTGGCGCAGATGCAGTACCTAGAAACCTTGGCAGCCTTGGTTTTGGCTTCTGAACCTGAGGCCTGTGCTCCACATGATATCGAGCTGAGGTCCAGGAGCAAGCGGAGGAACCAGAATTGGCCATCTGACAGTGACCAGCTCGCCTTGATATAATGCTTGCTCAATAGTGTGTGGCCTTGGAGGCGGAACAGGAGCAGTGGCATTAGTAGGGGCGGCAGGCTGCACATTTGTTGCAGGTGAATCATTGGTTGCATGCACAGTGTTCATTGCAGGCGCCCCATTGTCTTCAGCCATGACAACGTCATTGGCTTCAGTAGTGTTGTTGGTGGCCGCCTCAGGATTTTCAACCTCCACTTGAGTAGCTGGAGGGTCGGGCACAGACACGTTCTCCTCGAGAACAACTTCTTGGTTGGTAGGGGGTGTGGCAACCGTTCTTCTTCTCCCCATCTTTCATCGGTGATCGTAACGATTGTCTTCAGCGGCATTGACTTGGACGTAGGAACCGTCACGGAAGGATTTTCTTCAGGGAACACTTGACGTGCCACTGAGCTGGATTGATTTGAATCTTCTTCTGTGATGGTTGTCATGGAGACTGATGACTTTAGGCCTTTGTGAAGCCGTTTGAACACAGGCGACGCTTTTGGTGATGGTGTAGTCTCCATGTAATTGTCGTCATTCACCATTGGGCTGGTGACTTGCGCTGGTGGAGGACGGGGTGTACTGGGTGAGTCTTGACTTGGACTTGCTGGTTGGGGCGATCAGCCCATGAGGCATCCTGAGAGATTGGCGTCAGAGGACGACCAATACTGATGAGTTCGTTGTTCGTGAGAACAGGCGATGATATCGATTAGGCGCTCGATCGAGGATGAAGTGGTGCAAGATGAAGAGTTCCTCCTAAATATGAGAAACATGAAGATTTTGATTCCGATGATGCAATGAAAGAAGATGAAGAACCTCGTGAGCTCTTTCGAAGAGTGACCAAACTCACGGTCTCACTCCGAGATCATGGAAGCAAGGACACAGATGACAACTGGATCAAGCGCAAGTTCGTCAAGGCCATGATGCCCTACAACAAGGCCATGTCCTCCATCATTCGTCAAAGACCGGACTTCCACTCCATGACCTCAAGTGAAGTGTTGGATGAGTTCGTTGCAATGAGCATTTTGGACAAGACCGCCGACAATGCGGTGCTCCATTCTCAAAGAGCAAAGAAGCCCAATCTTGCTTTGAAGGCCTAGGTTATTATGGAAGAAGAGGAAGAAGTGGAAGATGAGGAGAGCAATCCCGAAGACACCAAGTATGATTATCATGAGCACATGGCCCTTGCTTCAAGACAATTTTGGAGCAAGAAGAATACAAGACCCAACTTCAACAAGAACAACTCAAGTGGAGTCAAGGGAAAGCAACGAGTTAGAACTTGCTTCAACTGTGGCAATGTGAGCCATTTCGTTGTGGATTGTCCTTACGAGAAGCGGGAAGACAATGGTGGCAAATTCATTCGAAAAGACAAAGCCAAGTCCTTCCCCAACAAGAACAACTTCGCCAAGAAGACTCCAACTCATGGGTTGGTGGTTCAAGAAGAATACCAAGAGGATGACGATGATGATGAAAGTGGAGAAGCAATGGCCATGGCATCCGTTGCCATTGCTACTACTCCCCCGGTGTCTCTCTTTGATTCACCCAACGAAAACATCACCGCCAAGTGCCTCATGGCTAAAGCTTCAAACAAGGTAACCCCCAACATCACAACCACCATCATTACTAATCACTCTTTGGAAGACTGCATTGATGATCATGTTGGGTCTAATGAGGAAGTGAATGAATTTGAGTCTTTTATGAGTAAGCTCAAGGGCAAGTCCAAGAAGCATTTTGTTGCTCTCTTGGAACAACTTGGTGAGGCCAATGACATGATCGAGGCTCACGAAGAAACCATCTCAAAGATGGAAGGTCATAGTCGTGACTATGCCGATGAGATATCGGATCTCTCTAATGCTCTTGAGGAAGAGCGTGTTCATCGTTTGACTTTTGAGGAGTCACACAACAATGACCATGCTAAGTTAAATAAAGATCTTGATCATGCTCTTGTCGTGTCTTGTGTGCTAACTTCCGAGAAGGCTAAACTTGGGGTTGATCATGCTAGACTCAAAGAGCAGTTTGAGCTACTTGACAAGGCTCACAAGGTCTTGAAGGGTGCTCACGCTAACCTCAAGGAGTCTCATGCTCAACTCCAAGTTAAGCTAATCAAGGAAAAGGCCACCTTTCCTCATATGGTATTAATTGATAATGCATGTGCTACTAACCCGTTTTGTGAGCATGTGCATCTTGTGGAGGAGAATGCCAAGTTGAAGCATCAACTTGAGAAAGGCCTTGTGACATGCATTCAAGGTGAGAAGAACCTCAACGACCTCTTGAGCAATCAAAAGGAAGTTGTGGCCAAGGAAGGAATTGGGTTTGCACCCAAGTCCAAGAGCAAGAAGAAGAAGAACAACAGTCCTCCTCCTCTCAAGCAAACGTTTGTGAAAAGAGGGAGAGGGTGCTCCTAAGGAGAAGAAGGAAAAAGTGAAGGGAGTTGATGTCTAGAAGGGCAAAAGCATTTCCTCAAACAAAGCCGGCGACTTTAATCCGTCATATGTGTTGTGTCGTGCTAGTGATGGACATGTTTATGCTAAATTTGTTGGTTCTCCCTATGAGTACATTGAATGGTCTATTTGGGTTCCCAAGACCCTTGTTACTAACATCAAAGGACCCATTACTAAATGGGTACCTAAAACCAAGCATTGATCTCTTGTAGGTGTTTGCTTCCGGTGGGGGATCATGGTTGCTCGATAGTGGAGCAACAAATCATATGACCGGGAGCAAGGACTTGGTGGTGGACGTGCAAAAGATTCCATCTATGCCCACCAATGTTGAGTGGGGTGATGCTTCACATTCTAAGGTATTGGGTCTTGGCAAGGTTGTCATTTCTCATGATCTAACGATCGAGAAAATCATGCTTGTTGAGTCCCTTGCATACAATTTGCTTTCCGTTCGTCAACTTGCACTCATGGGTTTTGCTACTTTCTTTGATATTGATACCGTGGCCCTCTTGTGGAGCAATACTCTTAAAGTAGCCTTTGTTGGGCATGTCGAGAACGGTCTCTATGTGATTAACTTTTCGGAGCGACCCACTAAGACCGCGACATGCCTAATGGCTAAAGTTGACGTGGGATGGCTTTGGCATCGCCGTTTGGCCCACGTCAATATGAGATCTTCGCAAAGTCTTCTCAAGGGGGACCATGTTCGTGGACTAACAAATGTTAGTTTTGCCAAAGATCATGCTTGCAGTGCTTGTATCGAAGGAAAGCTTCATGAGAAGGCTCACCCTCCATCAACCATCATCTACTCGAAGAGACCCTTGGAGCTCCTTCACATGGATCTCTTTGGGCCTCCATCTTTTGATAGTCTTGGAGGTAGAAAGTATTGCTTGGTGATTGTGGATGACTATTCAAGATACACTTGGGTATACTTCTTCAAGAGGAAGAGTGAGACTCAAGAAACCGTCATCGACTTTGCAAATGAAGCTCAACGTCAACATAATGCAAAGATCTTGACAATAAGAAGTGACAACGGCACCGAGTTCAAGAACTACACCTTGGATGGGTTTCGCAGTGATGAGGGGATCAAGCATCAATATGCTGCACCTTATACCCCTCAACAAAATGGTGTAGCGGAGAGGAATAACCGGACGTTGATGGATGCGGCAAGGACCATGATGGCGGAGTTCAAGCCTCCATACAACTTTTGGGCCGAAGCCATCAACACCGCATGTCATGCATCCAATCGGCTCTATCTCCGCAAAGGCTTGAACAAGACCCCTTATGAGATACTCACCGGCAACAAGCCCAACCTCAAGTACTTCCGGGTGTTCGGTTGTAAGTGTTTCATTCTCAAGAAAGGTGTTTGTTTGTCTGAATTTGAGGCTAGAGCTCATGAGGGCATATTGGTGTGTTATGATACAAACTCTCATGCTTACCGTGTTCTCAACAAGTCCACCGGACTCATTGAGGAGACGTGTAACGTGGAGTTTGATGAAAATAACGGCTCCCAAGTGGAGCAAAGTGGTACTTGTGATGTAGGTGATGAAATTCCTCCCCAAGCCATAAGAAGAATGGGTATTGGTCAAATTCTACCCATTGAGGAACCCCTTGTGGCCGAAGGAGAAGGACAATGCTCTACACAAGTGGAGCCATCACCTCACCAAGACCCACACGCTTCCGAAGAACAAAGTGAAGGCCCTCAACCTCGTGAACAAGACCAAGGGAAAGATCAACCTCAAGATGGTGGTGAACCTCTAAATGATGCCCAAGGTCAAGTTCTCCCCCTCGAGCAAGTTCAAGATCAAGAGCAAGCTCAAGATCAAGAACAAGCTCAAGACGGCGCTCAAGATGATCAAGTCAACCCTCCTCCTTCCACACCCAAGGAGGAATTAGAGCGTTGTGCCGTGAAGATTGCTTCCAAGCTCACCACTCAAGGCCATCTCATGGAAAATGTGGTTGGAAGCCTAAGAAAGGGGGTAAGCACTCGTAGAGAATTAGCAAACTATTGTGAACATCACGTGTTTGTCTCTTGTGTTGAACCCCAAAAGGTCTATGAGGTGCTCGAAGACTCGGATTGGCTCAATGCCATGCATGAAGAACTCAACAACTTCGAGTACAACAAAGTATGGAGATTGGTGCCAAGGCCATCGGGGGACCACAACGTCATTGGAACCAAGTGGATCTTTAAGAACAAGCAAGATGCTCATGGGAACATCGTTCGCAACAAGGCAAGATTGGTAGCACAAGGCTACTCCCAAGTCGAGGGTATCGACTACGGTGAAACCTTTGCTCCCGTTGCTCGTCTTGAATCCATACGTTTGTTGATTGCCTATGCTTCCCATCACAACTTTAAGTTGCAACAAATGGATGTGAAAAGTGCTTTTCTTAATGGTCCTATTAATGAGTTGGTCTATGTCAAGCAAACCCCCGGGTTCGAGGATCCCTACTTTCCGGATCATGTGTATCAACTCGATAAGGCACTCTATGGCCTTAAACAAGCCCCACGTGCGTGGTATGACCACCTTACCGAGTTGTTACAAGATCGTGGATTTGAGGTGGGGCTAATCGGCCCCACTCTTTTTACTAAGAAGGTCAAAGGGGAGTTGTTTGTATGCCAACTATATGTTCATGATATTATCTTTGGTTCTCCTAACAAAGCTTTCAATGAGGAATTTGCCGCTCTCATGACCTCCAAGTTCAAGATGTCTTCGATGGGAGAGTTGAAGTTCTTCCTTGGTTTTGACATCAAACAAAGAAGAGAAGGAACCTTCATCAATCAAGCCAAATACACTCAAGACATGCTAAAAAGATTCAAGCTAAGTGATGTCAAGCCGGCTAGTACTCCAATGCCCACCAAGTGCCAACTTGACATTGATCCCAATGGTAAAGCGGTGGATCAAAAGGTATATCGCTCCATGATTGGCTCCTTGCTTTACCTTTGTGCATCTAGACCGGATATCATGTTGAGTGTGGGGATGTGTGCACGGTTTCAAGCCGCACCGAAGGAAAGTCACTATGTGGCGGTCAAGCAAATCTTTCGATATTTGGCTCATACCCCAAACTTTGGCTTATGGTACCCAAGAGGGGAAAACTTCAAGCTTGAAGGATTTACGGATTCTGATTGGGCGGGAGACAAAGTGGATAGGAAGTCCACTTCTGGAGGGTGCCAGTTTCTTGGATGCTCTTTGGTGAGTTGGTCTTCCAAGAAGCAAAGTTGTGTGTCTCTCTCGTCCACCGAAGCGGAGTATGTGGCGGTCGGTAGTTGTTGTGCACAACTCTTATGGATGAGGCAAACTTTAAATGAATACGGTGTCATTTGTGACAAAGTGCCCCTTTGGTGTGACAACGAAAGTGCCATCAAGATTTCTCTCAACCCGGTGCAACACTTCAAGACGAAGCATATTGAGATTCGGTATCATTTCATCCGGGATCACATTAGGCAAGGGGAGATCGAGCTCAAGTATGTCAACACTCATGATAACCTTGCAGATATTTTCACGAAGCCCTTGGATGAAGCAAGATTTCGCGAGTTAAGGCATGAGCTAAATATCATTGATTCGAGCAATGTGACTTGAACCCTTGCACCCCCACCACACTCATCTTGTTGTCTAGTTTAGGTGTAGGCATGGACATAGGGGGAGTGTTGTTCTCTCAATGAACTCTCCCTCCCCCCTTTATGCATAAAACGATCCTCTTTCACATTAGCCATTTTTGATGGTACTTGTGCTTCAAAGACGAGTTTTGGTCATGGGCCCAAGGATAATTCTTCGCGGTGCCATACCAATTGACTCAAACATAGGTGGCTCCGACCACCGCCCTCTCTTGAGAGAGGCCAGAGCTCACTCTACTTTCGTGTGGTTGTCTTGAAGGAGTGGGTTCTGGACCGTTGCTAGTGTGTGTATTGCCTTGTTGGTCTTTATTTCTTGGCCTTGCTTTCCCATTTTTTTGTTGTTGTGCTTGAGCTGTTTGCCTAGAGGCATTTTTGGTTGCTGGCGGTACTACCGCTGCTGGCGAGTAGTACTACCGCTCCAAGCGGTACTACCGCCCTCCAGCGCGGTACTACCGCCGTGAGGCGCGGGCAGGGGGTTATATCGGGGCAGTGGGAGTTTTCTTCTCCCCCATACCCATTGGCACGCCCCCTCGCTCTGTTCCTCTCTCTCCAGCAACCGGCGCCGCGGGAGGGCTCCGGCAGATCTCCCTCTCCGGGGCGTCCCTCTCCATTTCCTTCGGTGGAGACGATCCCCACCTTGTCCTTTTGCCATGGATGCCGGTATTGCCCCCGTTCTCTCTTTCTTTTTGTCTAGATTTCCCATCTAGCATCTTAGGGGCAGTAGCAGTTGCATCTCTAGATTTTTGGCCAAATCTAGGCTTGAGTAGGATGGAGAATGCTTCTAGGCAGTTTGGATTGATGTTTGGTTGGAGTATTTTTGAATTTGGTAGGACGGTAGTGCCGGATCTGACCACGGTAGTAGGAAACTGCTGTTTCCCTGTCTCGAGCGGTACTACCGCTCTCTCCAGAGCGGTACTACCACTTGGAGCGGTACTACCGCTCTCTGTGGAGCGGTACTACCGCCCCCTACCAGTTTCCATCATGCTGTTACCTCTCAGTGATCTTTTTTCTCGTGTTTTGTGGCTCATGCTCATTCTTTCTGGTTGTTTGCGTGTTCTTGTGTGTGGTTCCAGGTGATGAGCTTCCTAATTATCCGGCTCGTCGTGTCAACCCCGGTCGTGCCACGTCCAAGCGTTACCGCACCACTTAGTCTGCCGGAGGTTCCTCAAGTGCTCCACCTCCACCTCAACTCCAAAAGAAGACTGGTGTCAAGCCAAAGCACTCTATGAAAACCGTGACAGAAATGCAACCCAAGGAGTTCTGGGCAAGGCGTCGCCGCAACCCCTATGAGGCTGACCAAGATCCCACTTTGGTCAACCGTCCATTCTGGAACAGGTTCCAGTTTGCCATCTTCTTTGATGTTCTCAAAGCCAAGAAGAACCTCTTTGTCAACATGCACTCCATCGACACCGACCATATGGAGAAGGACCCTGAATACTTTGGTGAAGCTCTTGAGATGTGCACTCAACTGAACATCCTTGGGGTGATGCTATTCAACAAAGACTATGATGCTGATATTGTGGCTCAATTCTATACCACGGTTCATCTCGGGACTGATGAGGACAAGACACTGACTTGGATGACCAACGGCAAGCTGCTTTCAGTCAAGTGGAAAGCTTTCATGGAGTTGATTGGGGTACAAGATCTAGGACTTGAGTCTCCTATTGGCTTTCGCCCACACCGCAACACCAACGCCACTCACAAGCAAGCTCTATGGCCCTACTGCACTTTGAGGATCAACCTTGAGACGAAGAAGGAAACTTATGAGCTGCCTGCCTATCTGGATATCCTTCACCGTGTCTTCAGAGAGACTCTTTTCCCTCGCATCGGGAATCTGGATCAGGTTCACTCCTATCTCGTGGACATGCTTCTCTTTTGCCAGCGTCAGAAGGAACAGAACACCGGAGAGTCCCTGGATATTTCCCATGTTATGTGGTCTGAGCTGTTATCTGCTATCTCCGAGCGCAAGTGCCCGATTTATGGTCCGTTCATCATGTTGCTTATTGAGAAGGCCTGGGCTCGTGTCTATCCCAAGGTGATGTTGGAGACTAGAGAGTTGGTGTCTCACGACATCAAGCGTCTGAGGAAGAAGGATAACTGGGGCACTCAGGCCCCTAAGACTGGAGTTGCTTCGTCTGCTACTGCCATGGAGACCGAGGAGGAGACTGGGGCTGAGGATGATGATGATGACTACTTGCCTTCTGAGGCAGAGCCCTCTTGGGCAAAGAAGCTCAAGTCTAAGATGAAGAAGTTGTTCTGCATGGAGGCTCACGGTCAGTACATGACTCATGTGGCTGAGAAGAAGGCTCGAGGTCGCCACAAGGAGCTCATGCGTCAGTTGGGTGCTACAGTTAACAGTGGATCTGAGGACCAGCTTACTGAGGAGGAGGAGTGGATTCAGCAGCACTGCCCGTGGACCGATTCTGATGCCGAGCACTTCCCGACCGACGACGGTGGCGCAGATGCTCTCGCTGAGATCTGATGTGTGTGTCCGTCTACTGCTATCACCTGGAGCCGTAGCAACACTCCCTCTCCTTTTTGGTGTCTCAATGCCAAAGGGGGAGAGAGTTTAGGGATTTGTGCTTTGTGTCTTCCGTCTTCTGTGTTCGTGTTTCCTCGCTATTTGCTTTGGTTGGTTTGTGTCAGTGAGACCTAAGTTGGTTTGTGTCTGTGAGACCTAAGTTCCCGTCATATGGTGTGAGACATATGCTACCTTATCTTTCCAGTATCATTATCTATGTCTCTATCTAACTTATGAGTTGCATGCTTATCTTGTTATCTTGTTAAGTTACCTATGATCCTCTCATATATCATGCTTAGGTGTTTGGTCGGTCTCTAAAATGTAGGGGGAGCGTCGATCCTAGTATGTGTGCCGTCCAGTCCAAAGCACTTATCAAGATAGCACACATCTAGGGGGAGCCCATTTACATTTTAGGACGGCGGGTTTTTGCGCTTGTCCTATATCTCTATTGTTTGTGCAAATCTCGTATTGTCATCAATCCACCAAAAAGGGGGAGATTGTAAGGGCATATTTATCCCCAAGTTGTTTTGGTGATTGATGACAATGCTTTTGCGGACTAATCATGTGCGCTAAGTTCTTTCAGAGATTCATCCATTGGCACGAGACGATTACCTCCCCTCGGTGTTTTATTCAAGACGTTGTAGCTCCTTCAGTTCGTTGTTGGTGGACTATTTTCGTAGGAGTCACCGTACTATCAAGAGGGGATCCGCTTTGGTAAGACTAGGGTGGAATCAACACGTACACATCCTTATCACACCCGACGTCTTCCTTCCACATCTTTGGAGATGCCTTTTCTTCCATACCTACTCCGTTCGTCCCAAAGATGAGTATGCGGTCCTCGGTAGTACCGCCAAGCTCTCGGTGAGTAGTACCGCTCCATGAAGTGGTAGTACCGCCCTCAGCGGTAGTACCGCTCCAAGAGCGGTAGTACCGCTTAGGTGCTTCGGCCGTAGTACCGCAGTTGTTCCGCGCTACTATCGCCTCGATTCGAGACCGGTATTTTTTGTGTCGGGTTTTGCGGTACTAGGAGCGGTAGTAGTGGCGGTAGTACTGCTCCAAGCGGTAGTACCGCTCTTACTCCCGCGGTAGTACCACTCTGGGACCAGGGCCCTGTCTTCCTCGTCAGCGTAGTAGTACCGCTGGGTAGGGAGCGGTAGTACCACTCTCAGCGGAAGTACCGCCCTGCCCTAGCGGTAGTACCGCTCTGTGCGGGGATGTACAGTGGGGTAACGGTTGGATTGGTTCCCCCACTATATAAAGGTGTCTTCTTCCCCAAAGTTGACCTACCTCTTTCTCCCAAAGCTCCATTGTTGCTCCAAGCTCCATTTTCGCCCGATCTCTCTCCCTAGCCAATCAAACTTGTTGATTTGCTCGGGATTGGTTGAGAAGGCCCCGATCTCCACTTCCACCAAGAGAAATTTGATTCCCTCTCTTATCCCTAGCGGATCTTGTTACTCTTGGGTGTTTGAGCACCCTAGATGGTTGAGGTTTCCTCGAAGGCATACTCCATTGTGGTGAAGCTTCGTGGTGTTGTTGGGAGCCTCCAATTGTTGTGGAGATTGCCCCAACCTTGTTTGTAAAGGTTCGGTCGCCGCTTTCAAGGGCACCAATAGTGGAATCACGGCATCTCGCATTGTGTGAGGGCGTGAGGAGAATACGGTGGCCCTAGTGGCTTCTTGGGGAGCATTGTGCCTCCACACTGCTCTAACGGAGATGTACTTCCCCTTAAAAGGAAGGAACTTCGATAACATATCCTCGTCTCCACCGGCTCCACTCTTGGTTACTTCGTGCCTTTACTCTTGCAAGCCTACTTGTGTTGTTTCCATTGCTTGCTTATGTGCTAGTTGTATTTGCATCATATAGGTTACTCACCTAGTTGCATATCTAGACAACCTATTTGTTGCAAAGTTTAAATTGGTAAAGAAAAGCTTAAAAATTGCTAGTTGCCTATTCACCCCCCCTCTAGTCAACCATATCGATCCTTTCACTCTTCTTGGTGGGTGGTGCATCATCAGTGGTGTTCTTGAGTTTGCGCTTTCTGGCTTCGGCTTTAGCTGCCCTGGTTTTCTTCTGTTCTGAAGCCAATGCAGGGACCTTAGGCTTCGAGCATGTCATTCTGGCAGGGAAGACAATGTGAGGTTCTTCCCGCCTTGGTGCTTCAGTTTGGGCCACAATACGCTTCTTCTTCTTCTTGGCAGCCAGCTTGGGGTCGATGCCAGGACGCCCAAGTGCCTTGCGCTTCTCAGCTTCATTGTAAGCTTGAACACACTTGGCAGCTAGATTCTTCATGCGCTCTCGTGAACCTTTGGCTTCTTCGCGCTTCTTGCGAAATGCCTCCTTGAGGTCATGTAGCATCACCTTGAAGTTTTGAACATCAGCCGCGCTGAGCTTGGCCACATGCTTCTTGAACTGCTCTTTCTCATAGTCAATCTTGTTCTTCAATTCAACAATCCGCTAAGCCAGAGCCAGCTCAGGAGCAATTGCGCCTTGGAAGGCAACGCTGATGCCAATTGGGAGCTGAAGATCATCAAAGCTGAGATTGGGGTTGTCAAACCACTCATCAATGAAGTTATCCAGAATGTTTACGTCCAAGAGGGGTAGATCATTGAAGATCTCTGCCTCTTGCTTGCTCTTTATCAGCTGCTCAAGAGCATAATCTCCACACTCATCATCTGATGACAGATCAATGGCTTCGGTTTCATTCCTCAAAACAGTAGCATGAGTCAGGGCTTGACCAAAACTATGAAGATTTTTCTTCTGTGTCTTCTCGCGCTTCTTGGAGATGCGAGATAGATCTTCAGAAGTGTTACTGGGAGCAGGAGGGGCAGTTGCCAATGGCTTCACTCGAGAAGCTTTTGGTGCAGCAGTAGGTTTTGACGCCTTGGATTTCTTCTGCTTCTGTGGCTTAGGAGGAGGAGCTGGTGCATCATCAGAGTCAGCATCATCACTAGAGTGATCCACTTTTGCTCCTTGAACGGAAATGTGAGTGATGAGGCCGTCGAGGTTGTAGAAGGGGCCGACTCTGTTTTCATTGGCTTCACGGGTGCCATCTTCTCATGGAGCAGATGGACCTGGGTTGAAGTCAAGTCTGAATGCCTTCTTGTTCTTCACAGCAGAGTCCTTTGCAAACTGGTAGTTGCGCTTGAATAGATTGTCTTCGCGACACCACGGCAGAGAAGAGGGGTTAGCATTCTCTGGCTGCGGTCCGCGAACCATGCACGGATAGAAGCCTTGCTCAATAGCTTCAGTCTGGGACCTGGGAGGAAGATTTTCGTACAGTATATCTCCCCAGGGTCGCTTGATGGCATTCTTTTCTGCATACTCTTCTGTGATGAATCGGTACTTGAACCATTCCTCTGCCCAATATCTTCGAATCCAATAGATTCGATTCTTGCGTTCTCCATAGGTTTCCTCTGGGTCTGTCTTGAACAGCTCGTGCAAATCTGGTGGTAAATCCTTGGAAGTGTTCCCACGACGCTGTCTGCCACCCTTTCTTGCTGACTTCTCAGTAGCCATGAAGCTTAACCTGAAAGGCTTCAGTACTTGCAAAGGCTCCCGCCGGCTGGTCAGACAAGAACTGTTGGGGAACGTAGTAATTTCAAAAAAATTCCTACACACACGCAAGATCATGGTGATGACATAGCAACAAGAGGGGAGAGTGTTGTCCACGTACCCTCGTAGACCGTAAGCGGAAGCGTTATGACAACGCGGTTGATGTAGTCGTCGTCTTCACGATCGACCGATCCAAGCACCGAGCGTCGGCACCTCCGAGTTCAGCACACGTTCAGCTCGATGGCGATCCCGGACTCGATCCAGCAAAGTGTCGGGATTAGTTCCGTCGACGACGGCGTGGTGACGATGATGATGCTCTACCGGCGCAGGGCTTCGCCTAAACTCCGCGACGATATGACCGAGGTGGAATATGGTAGAGGGGGGCACCGCACACGGCTAAGGAACGATCCGTAGATCAACTTGTGTGTCATGGGGTGCCCCCCTGCCCCCGTATATAAAGGAGCAAGGGGGAGGGGAGGCCGGCCAAGGGAGGGCGCGCCAGGGAGGAGTCCTACTCCTACCGGGAGTAGGACTCCCTCCTTTCCTAGTCCAAATAGGAGAGGGAAGGAAGGGAAGGAGAAGGAGAAGGAAGGAGAGGAGGAAGAGTAGGAAGGGGGCGGCCCCTAGTCCAGTCGGTTTGGGCTAGGGGGCGCGCCTCCCTCCTCTCTCTTCCACCACTTGGCCCATGAGGCCCATTGCTTCTTCCTCGTATTCCGTAACTCCCAGTACCCCGAAAATACCCGAATCAGTCGGAACCCTTCCGATGTCCGAATATAGTCGTCCAATATATCGATCTTTACGTCCCGACCATTTAGAGACTCCTCGTCATGTCCCCGATCTCATCCGGGACTCCGAACTCCTTCGGTACATCAAAACTCATAAACTCATAATATAACTGTCATCGAAACCTTAAGCGTGCGAACCCTACAGGTTCGAGAACTATGTAGACATGACCTAGAACTATTCTCGGTCAATAACCAATAGCGGAACCTGGATGACCATATTGTCTCCTACATATTCTACGAAGATCTTTATCGGTCAAACCGCATAACAACATACGTTGTTCCCTTTGTCATCGGTATGTTACTTGCCCGAGATTCGATCGTCGGTATCCAATACCTAGTTCAATCTCGTTACCGGCAAGTCTCTTTACTCGTTACGTAATGCAGCATTCCGTAACTAACTCATTAGCTACATTGCTTGCAAGGCTTATAGTGATGTGCATTACCGAGAGGGCCCAGAGATACCTCTCCGACGATCGGAGTGACAAAACCTAATCTCGAAATACGCCAACCCAACATGTACCTTTGGAGACACATGTAGTACTCCTTTATAATCACCCGATTCGTTGTGACGTTTGGTAGCACCAAAGTGTTCCTCCGTAAACGGAGTTGCATAATCTCATAGTTACAGGAACATGTATAAGTCATGAAGAAAGCAATAGCAATATACTAAGCGATCAAGTGCTAGGCTAACGGAATGGGTCATGTCAATCACATCATTCTCCTAATGATGTGATCCGTTAATCAAATGACAACTCTTTTGTCCATGGCTAGGAAACATAACCATCTTTGATAAGCGAGCTAGTCAAGTAGAGGCATACTAGTGACACTATGTTTGTCTATGTATTCACACATGTATTATGTTTCCGATTAATACAATTCTAGCATGAATAATAAACATTTATCATGATATAAGGAAATAAATAATAACTTTATTATTGCCTCTAGGGCATATTTCCTTCAAGAACTAGCTTCAGGAGAATTTATGTGACTATGTAAGAATTCTGCAAGCGAATGCGCACTATGAGAACTAAGGATTCTCCCACGGACATGTACCGTGATAAAGATTAGAGGTGCGAGAGAAGGGGAGGAGGTCATATGCATTCTCAGAAGATTTTGAAGATAAATCAGTTTGAAGACATTGACCTCATAACGCGAAGACATTCACTTATTTGATGAGAGTTGGTTCCAGATTTGTACGAATCCAAGAATAAGTACAAGTGAGGAATCTAACTTGTAGAAAAGCATAAGTGAACAGACTAGGCATAGTATGAGATGCAGAAAGAGATAGATTCAACTTTGGAGATCTAGAAACCACTTTTGGTAAAGAAGGATGAATCTATCAGATTGAAAGACGGTAAAAAGTGAATTTTAATTTCCACACGAAGAACTGCTAGACGGAGCGAAGTTGGAGGCCGAGCAGTTTGATTTTCCGTGCCCTAACTTGGCGACGGAGGACACCTACGGCAATGGCGGAGAGGACGAGGTCCGCGGCCGGCGTGAGGACGTCGTCGAAGAAGTCGCGACAGCTAAGCGCTTCGTCGCCGGCATCGTCAAGAGCTAGCGAAGGCGCTAGGGTTTGCGAGTGGTGGCGAGGTGGAAGAAGAATTTTTGACCGAGATGTGATGGGTATTTATAAGGAAAGGGACGGCACAGTGCAATTACGCAGGTGCCCCTGGCGGTTCACATCTGAAGGGCACGTGGCGAGCATGCAACACCTTGGAAGTTGTTCCATGTTCCCACGCACGCCTGGATTGTCGGGGTGGTCGTCCCGAATTCTCCGCCTTTTAGGCAATAAGGATATAGCATTAAAAACAGATATAAATTTTTGTCAGATTGACTTCAGCTGACAAGGTCTCAGTGAAGACAATCGACAGTCTCCTTCAGTCTCCCACTTGCACTAGAGTCAATAATCTAGTTCACATCGCCATGTGATTTAACACCAATATTCACATCTGTATGTGATTAATACCCATAAGTCACATCATCATGTGATCAACACCCAAAGGGTTTGTTCACATTGCTATGTGATTAACACCCAAAGAGTACTAAGGTATGATCATGTTTTGCATGTGAGAGAAGTTTAGTCAACGGGTCTGTCATATTCAGAGCCGTATGTATTTTGCAAATATTCTATGTCCACAATGCTCTGCACGGAGCTACTCTAGCTAATTGCTCCCACTTTCAATATGTATCCAGATTGAGACTTAGAGTCATCTAGATCAGTGTAAAAGTTTGCACCGATGTAATTTTTACAACGAACTCTTTTATCACCTCCATAATCGAGAAACATCTCCTTAGTCTCACTAAGGATATTCTTGACCACTGTCCAGTGATCTACTATTAGATCAAAATTGTATTCTTTTGTCAAACTCAGAGCAAGGTATACAATATGTCTGGTTTACAGCATAGCATACTTTATAGAACCTATGACTGAGGCATAGGGAATGACTTTTCATTCTCTTTCTATTTTCTGCCATGGTCGAGTCTTGAGTCTTACTCAAGTTCACACCTTGCAACACAGGCAAGAACTCCTTCTTTGAATGTTCCATTTTGAATTATTTCAAAAATTTATCAAGGTATGTACTCATTGAAAAATCATATCAAGCGTCTTGATCTATCTATATAGATCTTGATGCTCAATGTGTAAGAAGCTTCACCGAGGTCTTTCTTTGAAAAACTCTTATTCAAGTATCCTTTCATGCTATCCAGAATTTCTATATCATTTCCAATTAATAATATGTCATCTACATATAATATCAGAAATGCTACAGAGCTCCCACTCACTTTCTTGTAAATACAGGCTTCCCAAAAAGTCTGTATAAAACCATATGCTTTGATCAACTTATCAAAGGGTATATTCCAACTCCGATATGCTTGCACCAGTCCATAGATGGATTGCTGGAGCTTGCACATTTTGTTAGCACCTTTAGGATTGACAAAACCTTCTGGTTGCATCATATACAACTCTTCTATAAGAAAACCATTTAAGGAATGCAGTTTTGACATCCATTTGCCAGATTTCATAAAATGTGGCAATTGCTAACATGATTCGGACAAACTTAAGCATCGATACAAGAGAGAAAATCTCATTGTATTCAACACCTTGAACTTGTCAAAAACCTTTTTGCGACAAGTCGAGCTATGTAGATAGTAACACTACTATCAACGTCCGTCTTCCTCTTTAAGATCCATTTATTTTCTATGGCTTGCCGATCATCGGGCAAGTCCACCAAAGTCCACACTTTGTTCTCATGCATGGATCCTATCTCAGATTTCATGGCCTCCAGCCATTTCGCGGAATCTGGGCTCATCATCGCTTCCTCATAGTTCGTAGGTTTATCATGGTCTAGTAACATGACTTTCAGAACAGGATTACCATACCACTCTGGTGTGGACCGTACTCTAGAAGACCTACGAGGTTCTATAGTAACTTGATCTGAAGTTTCATGAACATCATCATTAGCTTCCTCACTAATTGGTGTAGGAATCACTGGAACTGATTTCAGTGATGAACTATTTTCCAATTCGGGAGAAGGTACAGTTACCTCATCAAGTTCTACTTTCCTCCCACTCACTTCTTTCGAGAGAAACTCCTTCTCTAGAAAGGATCCATTTTTAGCAACGAATATCTTGCCTTCGGATCTGTGATAGAAGGTGTACCCAACAGTTTCCTTTGGGTATTCTATGAAGATGCACTTCTCCGATTTGGGTTTGAGCTTATCAGGATGAAAACTTTTTCACATAAGCATCACAGCCCCAAACTTTAAGAAACGATAACTTGGGTTTCTTGCTAAACCACAGTTCATATGGTGTCGTCTCAACGGATTTAGATGGTGCCCTTTTAACGTGAATGTAGCTGTCTCAAATGCATAACCCCAAAACAATAGTGGTAAATCAGTAACAGACAACATAGATCGCACCATATCCAATAAAGTGCGGTTACGACGTTCGGACACACCATAATTTTGTGGTGTTCTAGGTGGCGTGAGCTGTGAAACTATTCCACATTGTTTTAATTGAAGACCAAACTCGTAACTCAAATATTTGTCTCCGCGATCAGATTGCAGAAACTTTATTTTCTTGTTACGATGATTTTTTCACTTCACTCTGAAATTCTTTGAACCTTTCAACTATTTCAGACTTATGTTTCATCAAGTAGATATACCCATATCTGCTCAAATCATCTTGTGAAGGTCAGAAAATAACGATACTTGCCACGAACATCAACACTCATTGGATCGCATACATCGGTATGTATTATTTCCAATAAGTTAGTCGCTTGTTCCATTGTTCCCGAGAACGGAGTTTTAGTCATCTTGCCCAAAAGGCACGGTTCGCAAGCATCAAATGATTCATAACCAAATGATTCCGGAAATCCATCTTTATGGAGTTTCTTCATGCTCTTTACACCGATATGACCCAAACGGCAGTGCCACAAATAAGTTGCACTATCATTATTAACTTTGCATTTTTGGCATCAATATTATGAATATGTGTATCACCATGATCGAGAACCAACAAACTATTTTTATTGGGTGTATAACCATCGAAGGTCTTATTCATGTAAATTGAATAACAATTATTCTTTAACTTCAAATGAATAACCGTATCGCAATAAACATGATCTTATCATATTTATGCTCAACGCAAACACCAAATAACATTTATTTAGGTTTAACACTAATCTCAAAAATATAGGGAGTGTGTGATGATGATCATATCAATCTTGGAACTACTTCCAACACTCATCGTCACTTCCCCTTCAACTAGTCTCTGTTTATTCTGTAACTCCTATTTCGAGTTACTAATCTTAGCAACCGAACAAGTATCAAATACTCAGGGGCTACTATAAACACTAGTAAGGCACACATCAATAACCTGTATATCAAATATACCCTTGTTCACTTTGCCATCCTTCTTATCCACAAAATATTCAGGGCATTTCCGCTTCCAGTGACCATTTCCTTTGTAGTGTAATCACTCAGTTTCAGGCTTTGGTCCAGATTTGGTCTTCTTCATGGGAGTGACAACTTGTTTGCCATTCTACTTGAAGTTTCCCTTTCTTTCCCTTTGCCCTTTTCTTGAAACTAGTGGTCTTGTCAATCATCAACACTTGATGCTCTTTCTTGATTTCTACCTTCATCGATTTCAACATCACAAAGAGCTCAAGAATCGTTTTCGTCATCCCTTGCATACTATAGTTCATCACGAAGTTCTAGTAACTTAGTGAAGGTGACTAGAGAATTCTGTCAATCACTATCTTATCTGGAAGATTAACTCCCACTTGATTCAAGCATTGAAGTACCCAGACAATTTGAGCACATGCTCACTAGTTGAGCGATTCTCCTCCATCTTTTAGCTATAGAACTTGTTGGAGACTTCATATCTCTCAACTCGGGTATTTGCTAGAAATATTAACTTCAACTCCTGGAACATCTCATATGGTCCATGACGTTCAAAAACATCTTTGAAGTCCCGATTCTAAAGCCGTTAAGCATGGTGCACTAAACTATCAAGTAGTCATCATATTGAGCTAGGCAAACGTTCATAACGTCTTCATCTGCTCCTGAAATAGGTCTGTCACCTAGCGGTGCATTAAGGACATAATTCTTCTGTGCAGCAATGAGGATAAACCTCAGATCACGGATCCAATCAGCATCATTGCTACTAACATCTTTCAACAAAATTTTCTCTAGGAACATATCAAAATAAACATATGAAAGCAACAACGCGAGCTATTGATCTACAACATAATTTGCAAAATACTACCAGGACTAAGTTCATGATAAATTTAAGTTCAATTAATCATATTACTTAAGAACTCCCACTTAGACAGACATCTCTCTAGTCATCTAAGTGATCACGTGATCCACATCAACTAAACCATGTCCGATCATCACGTGAGATGGAGTAGTTTTGATGGTGAACATCACTATGTTGATCATATCTACTATATGATTCACGTTCGACCTTTCGGTCTTCGTGTTCCGAGGCCATATCTGTATGTTAGGCTCGTCAAGTTTAACCCGAGTATTCCGCGTGTGCAACTGTTTTCTACCCGTTGTATTTGAACGTAGAGCCTATCACACCCGATCATCACGTGGTGTCTCAGCACGAAGAACTTTCGCAACGGTGCATACTCAGGGAGAACACTTCTTGATAATTAGTGAGAGCTCATCTTAAAATGCTACCGTCAATCAAAGCAAGATAAGATGCATAAAGGATAAACATCACATGCAATCAATATAAGTGATATGATATGCCCATCATCATCTTGTGCTTGTGATCTCCATCTTCGAAGCACCGTCATGATCACCATCGTCACCGGCGTGACACGTTGATCTCCGTCGTAGCATCGTTGTCGTTACGCCATCTATTGCTTCTACGACTATCGCTACCGCTTAGTGATAAAGTAAAGCAATTACAGGGCATTTGCATTTCATACAATAAAGCGACAACCATATGGCTCCTGCCATTGCCGATAACCGGTTACAAAACATGATCATCTCATACAATAAAATATAGCATCACGTCTTGACCATATCACATCACAACATGCCCTGCAAAAACAAGTTAGACGTCCTCTACTTTGTTGTTGCAAATTTTACGTGGCTGCTACGGGCTTAGCAAGAACCGTTCTTACCTACGCATCAAAACCACAACGATAATTCATCAAGTTAGTGTTGTTTTAACCTTCGCAAGGACCGGGCGTAGCCACACTCGATTCAGCTAAAGTGAGAGAGACAAACACCCGCCAGCCACCTTTAAGCACGAAGCGCCAGAACGGTGAAACCAGTCTCGCGTAAGCGTCTGGCGTAATGTCGGTCCGGGCGCTTCATCTCACAATACTGCCGAACGAAAGTATGACATGCTGGTAAGCAGTATGACTTGTATCGCCCACAACTCACTTGTGTTCTACTCGTGCATATGACATCTACGCATAAAACCTGGCTCAGATGACATAGCAACGAGAGGGGAGAGTGTTGTCCACGTACCCTCGTAGACCGTAAGCGGAAGCGTTATGACAACGCGGTTGATGTAGTCGTACGCCTTCACAATCCGACCGATCCAAGCACCGAACGTACGGCACCTCCGAGTTCAGCACACGTTCAGCTCGATGACGATCCCCGGACTCCAATCCAGCAAAGTGTCGGGGATGAGTTCCGTCCGCACGACGGCGTGGTGACGATGATGATGCTCTACCGGCGTAGGGCTTCGCCTAAACTCTGCGACGATATGACCGAGGTGGAATATGGTGGAGGGGGCACCGCACACGGCAAAGGAATGATCCGTAGATCAACTTGTGTGTCATGGGGTGCCCCCCTGCCCCCGTATATAAAGGAGCAAGGGGGAGGGGCGGCCAGCCAAGGGAGGGCGCGCCAGGGAGGAGTCCTACTCCTACCGGGAGTAGGACTCCCTCCTTTCCTAGTCCAACTAGGAGAGGGGAAGGAAGGGATGGAGAAGGAGAAGGAAGGAGAGGGAGGAAGAGTAGGAAGGGGCGGCCCCTAGTCCAGTCGGTTTGGGCTAGGGGGGCCGCGCGCCCTGCCTCCTCTCTTCCACCACTTGGCCCATGAGGCCCATTGCTTCTTCCTCGTATTCCCGTAACTCCCCGGTATCTCCGAAAATACCCGAATCACTCAGAACCCTTCCGATGTCCGAATATAGTCGTCCAATATATCGATCTTTACGTCTCGACCATTTCGAGACTCCTCGTCATGTCTCCGATCTCATCCGGGACTCCGAACTCTTTCGGTACATCAAAACTCATAAACTCGTAATATAACTGTCATCGAAACCTTAAGCGTGCGGACCCTACGGGTTCGAGAACTATGTAGACATGACCTAGAACTATTCTCGGTCAATAACCAATAGCGGAACCTGGATGCCCATATTGGCTCCTACATATTCTACGAAGATCTTTATCGGTCAAACCGCATAACAACATACGTTGTTCCCTTTGTCATCGGTATGTTACTTGCCCGAGATTTGATCGTCGGTATCCAATACCTAGTTCAATCTCGTTACCGGCAAGTCTCTTTACTCGTTACGTAATGCATCATTCCGTAACTAACTCATTAGCTACATTGCTTGCAAGGCTTATAGTGATGTGCATTACCGAGAGGGCCCAAAGATACCTCTCCGACGATCGGAGGACAAAACCTAATCTCAAATCGCCAACCCAACATGTACCTTTGGAGACACCTGTAGTACTCCTTTATAATCACCCGATTCGTTGTGACGTTTGGTAGCACCAAAGTGTTCCTCCGTAAACGGAGTTGCATAATCTCATAGTTACGAGAACATGTATAAGTCATGAAGAAAGCAATAGCAATATACTAAGCGATCAAGTGCTAGGCTAACGGAATGGGTCATGTCAATCACATCATTCTCCTAATGATGTGATCCCGTTAATCAAATGACAACTCTTTTGTCCATGGCTAGGAAACATAACCATCTTTGATAAACGAGCTAGTCAAGTAGAGGCATACTAGTGACACTATGTTTGTCTATGTATTCACACATGTATTATGTTTCCGATTAATACAATTCTAGCATGAATAATAAACATTTATCATGATATAAGGAAATAAATAATAACTTTATTATTGCCTCTAGGGCATATTTCCTTCAAGAACTAGCTTCAGGAGAATTTATGTGACTATGTAAGAATTCTGCAAACGAATGCAGACTATGAGAACCAAGGGATTCTCCCACGGACATGTACCTGTGACAGCATTAAAGGTGCGAGGAAGGGAGGAGGTCATATGCATTCTCAGAAGATTTTGAAGATAAATCAGTTTGAAGACATTGACCTCATAACGC
This sequence comes from Aegilops speltoides, assembly GCA_021437245.1. Lineage (NCBI taxonomy): Eukaryota > Viridiplantae > Streptophyta > Magnoliopsida > Poales > Poaceae > Aegilops > Aegilops speltoides. The sequence continues at coordinate 34,697 of JAHHZJ010000760.1, read as the reverse complement.
GAAGACATTCACTTATTTGATGAGAGTTGGTTCCAGATTTGTACGAATCCAAGAATAAGTACAAGTGAGGAATCTAACTTGTAGAAAAGCATAAGTGAACAGACTAGGCATAGTATGAGATGCAGAAAGAGATAGATTCAACTTTGGAGATCTAGAAACCACTTTTGGTAAAGAAGGATGAATCTATCAGATTGAAAAGACGGTAAAAAGTGAATTTTAATTTCCACACGAAGAACTGCTAGACGGAGCGAAGTTGGAGGCCGAGCAGTTTGATTTTCCGTGCCCTAACTTGGCGACGGAGGACACCTACAGCGACGGCGGAGAGGACGAGGTCCGCGGCCGGCGTGAGGACGTTGTCGAAGAAGTCGCGACAGCTAAGCGCTTCGTTGCCGGCGTCGTCAAGAGCTAGCGGAGGCGCTAGGGTTTGCGAGTGGTGGCGAGGTGGAAGAAGAATTTTTGACCGAGATGTGATGGGTATTTATAAGGAAAGGGACGACACAGTGCAATTACGCAGGTGCCCCTGGCGGTTCACATCTGAAGGGCACGTGGCGAGCATGCAACACCTTGGAAGTTGTTCCATGTTCCCACGCACGCCTGGATTGTCGGGGTGGTCGTCCCGAATTCTCCGGCTTTTAGGCAATAAGGATATAGCATTAAAAACAGATATAAATGTTTGTCAGATTGACTTCAGCTGACAAGGTCTCAGTGAAGACAATCGACTGTTTTCAATAGAATGCATATGATTTGGACAGATAGAGTTGAGGTAGAAGCATAGATAGGTTAGGGTTTGATCACATTCACTTAGATCAAAAGATTCAGCACGAAATCATAGCTATAAGTGAATGTTGTAGAGGATAGAACACAAAGATGTATATAACTAGTATATTAAGACCAAGTCAACAAGATGAAGGTAAGTTTGAAGATAAGACAGGGATGAAGATAAATCAAATACGAAGACTTTGCAAATATAACGCCAAGAGAAACACTTCAAACAAAAGTTTGGTGGTGGCGTTACCCACCGTATAGGAAGTATTAGACCCAGACACGACGCACAATTATCGTGGCGCTCCGAAGTAAAATTCCGCATTAATGTATTCACACTTAGAGTGTATGTCTTCATTGATTGAAGATATACATTACTTTGTGTGTTGCACATAGTCATCAAAATGCATAAGTGTTAGGATGTGTGCCTAATCATAGGACATTTGAGGATTCCAAGACATTTAGCTCACACCACAACTTGCAAAACATTTTCTCATCCAAGGGCTTTGTGAAGATATCAGCCAATTGCTCTTCTGTCTGGACATGAATGATATCAATATCTTCCTTCATAACATGATCTCTGAGAAAGTGATGACGAATTTCAATGTGCTTTGTCTTCAAGTGTTGAACTGGGTTGTTGGCAATCTTGATGGCACTCTCATTGTCGCAGTAGAGAGGCACATTCTTCAGGTGGATACCATAGTCCTTGAGAGTTTGCTTCATCCAGAGAAGCTGAGCACAGCAAGATCCAGCAGCAATGTATTCGGATTCAGCAGTGGAGAGAGATACATAGTTCTTCTTCTTTGAAGACCAACAGACAAGAGATCGTCCCAGAAATTGACATGTGCCTGATGTGGACTTGCGATCAACCTTGTCACCAGCATAATCAGCATCTGAGAATCCAACTAGATCAAACTCTGAGCCCTTTGGATACCATAATCCTAATGTTGGGGTGTAAGCCAAATATCGAAGAATTCGCTTCACAGCTAAGTGATGCGATTCCTTTGGTGCCGCTTGGAATCGGGCACACATGCAAACACTAAGCATTATATCTGGCCTAGATGCACATAAATAAAGCAAAGAACCAATCATGGAGCGGTATACCTTTTGATCAAACTCTTTACCATTGGCGTCGGGACCCAGATGACTTCTGGTTGGCATTGGCGTCGTGTATCCTTTGCAGTCTTGCATTCCAAACTTCTCCAGGCAATCTTTGAGGTATTTTTCTTGAGATATGAAGATGTCGTTGCGTTGCTGGCGGATTTGGAGACCCAGAAAGAACTTCAGCTCACCCATCATGGACATCTGATATTGCTCTTGCATCATGTGACCAAACTCATCACTGTATTTCTTGTTGGTGCAGCCGAAGATAATGTCATCCACATATATTTGGCACACAAACAGTTCACCATCATATGTCTTCGTGAAGAGTGTAGGATCCAGTGAACAAGGTTTGAAGCCTTTGCTCTTCAGGAAGTCTTTGAGCGTATCATACCAAGCACGAGAGGCTTGTTTGAGGCCATACGGTGCCTTGTTGAGCTTGTATACCATATCAGGATGTTTTGGATCTTCAAAGCCAGGAGGTTGTGCGACATATACTTCTTCTTCTATCTTTCCATTGAGAAAAGCACTCTTCACATCCATTTGATATAGAAGGATGATGTGATGATTTGCATAGGCTAGCAGTATGCGAATGGTTTCAAGCCTTGCCATTGGAGCAAATGTTTCATCGAAGTCAATTCCTTCCACTTGAGTGTAACCTTGTGCAACGAGATGAGCCTTGTTTCTGACCACTTGACCATGCTCATCTTGCTTGTTGCGATATATCCATTTGGTGCCAATCATATTGTGCTTCCGAGGATCAGGACGCTTGACCAATTCCCACACATTATTTAGCTCGAATTGTTGAAGTTCTTCTTGCATAGCTTGAATCCATTCAGGTTCCATGAAGGCTTCATCAACTTTCTTGGGTTCTGAGATCGAGACGAATGCAAGATGCCCATAGAAATTGGTTAGCTGTGTTACTCTTTGAGTAGCTCTTGAATGAGTGAGTGGACCAGGTGCATTTAAGCTGTCAATTATCTTCTCAATCTGAACTTCATTTGCAACATGAGGATGAACATGACGAAGATTTTGCTCTTGCCGATCAAGGTCATTATCTAGGGGATTGTCTTCAGGCTAAGCACTGTCTTCAGGTTGATTAGGTGTAGAAATGATAAGCTCTTCTTCAGTCTGATTCTCAGAAGGTATGATCTCTCCAATTCCCATCTGCTTGATTGATTCACTTGGAGGTACTTCATCTAGCACATTTGGCAGGTGCTCTCTTTGCAAGCCGTTAGTCTCATCGAACCGCACATCCACAGTTTCAGCCACTTTATAGTGAAAGAGGTTGAAGACTCTGTAGGAGTGCGAACCCTTTCTGTAACCAAGCATAAAACCTTCACGTGCTTTCGGTGCAAATTTTGACGTGTGATGTGGATCTTGATCCAGCACCTAGCACCAAATACTCTGAAGTAGCTTACATTTGGCTTCTTACCAGTTAGGAGTTCATAGGATGTCTTCTTCAGAAGCTTGTGAAGATAAACACAGTTGATAATATGGCATGCAGTGTCAATGGCTTCAGGATAGAACTTCCGTGGAGTCTTGTACTCATCAAGCATCGTTCGAGCCATCTCAATAAGAGTTCTGTTCTTGCGCTCCGTGATGCCATTCTGCTGAGGTGTGTATGGAGCAGAGAACTCATGAGTGATGCCTAAAGTATAGAGATAAAAGTCGAGGTCGGTGTTCTTGAACTCATTGCCGTTGTCGCTTCTGATGTGCTTGATCTTGACGCCATAGTTCGTCATGGCACGATTGGCAAAGCATCTGAAGACATCCTGCACTTCAGTCTTGTAGAGGATTATATGCACCCAAGTATATCTAGAGTAATCATCAACAATGACAAAACCATAGAGGCAAGCAGTAGCATTGAGAGTAGAGTAGTGAATAGGGCCAAATAAGTCCATGTGTAGCAGCTCGAAGGGTTGAGATGTAGTCATGATTGTCTTTGAGGGATGCTTGGCCCTGATCATCTTTTCAGCTTCGCAGGCGCCACACAGATAGTCCTTCTTGAGCTTGACGCCTTCGATGCCCACGACATGCTTCTTCTTCACGAGAGTGTGCACGTTATTCATGCCAGCATGTCCTAGCCTTCGATGCCAAAGCCAACATTCTGAAGCTTTTGCTAGAAGACATACGACCATCTGTGGTCCTGCTGAGAAATCTACCATATACAGATCATCTTTTTGATACCCTTCAAAGACTAGAGACTTGTCAGATTCCATTAGCACAAGGCATCGATATTTTCCAAATAACACAATCATGTTTAAGTCACAAAGCATTGAGACAGACATTAAGTTGAAACCAAGGGATTCAACAAGAATTACTTTATCCATGTGCTGATCCCTTGATATTGCAACTCTACCTAGACCCAATACCTTGCTTTTACAAGTGTCAGCAAATGTGATGTGACTCTTGTCTGATGGACGTAGCGTTGAATCCATTAGAAGACTTCGATCGCCAGTCATGTGGTAGTGCATCCACTGTCCATAATCCATTCTGAAGCACGAGGTGTCATAGCCTACAGTGCAGTTTGGGGGATAGGCTTCACCAAGCGAGTTGTGAAGCATAAACATTTGACGAACAAGTGGAACATGGAAATTCAGATGTTGGTTAGGATAGATAGGATGAGTGTCAAGGAATCCCGAAACGAAGTACATAGTAAGACCATTTGGGCATTTTATCTTGCGCCCCACAAGATGTTTAAGGTCCCCAGCATTAGTTTTGGACGCCTTAGTTTTCCGGCTAGAGACCTTTCCCTGCAAAAGAGAGTTAAGTTTTCTTAACCACCCACATTTTCAGGGGTGGCTTAGAAGCAATGAGTCTAAGTGCAGCATCTGAGAATTTCAGCTTTGGAGCCCTAGTAAATAGCCTTGCAGGAGGTGAATAATACTCATAGGAATAAGCAGAAAAGTTCTTAGTTCTATGAACATATCGGTTTGAGGAAACACACTCATATTCATGGGTCTGAGTATGATTTCCCTGCAAAACATTAACGTTAGGGTGACTCAGATGAGTCCTTGGTCTGTATGAAGCTTTTGGACCATATGAAGCCTTTGGTATGGGGTTTGTCTTCTTCACAGGTGGTGTCATGATGACATTCACTGAAATATTCTCAAGACAGCTTTTGGGTACCCATATCTTCTTCATAGGTGGCCCATTCCTGCAGTTAGTACCAATATACCTGGCAAACACTTCGCCATTCTGATTCTTAAATATTTTATAGTTTGCATCAAAGGATTCATCAATGATAATGGGGTTAGCACAAGTGAAACCAGACAAGGTGGATGGATCTACTGAAGATTCCTTTGCAGCAACCCATGTGGTTTTGGGGTACTGCTCAGGCTTCCAGTATGACCCATCAACATTTATTTTCCTCTCGAACCCAACACCCTCTTTCCTAGGGTTTCGGTTCAGAATCTGCTTTTTGAGGACATCACATAATGTCTGATGCCCTTTGAGACTTTTGTACATCCCTGTCTCAAGCAGTGTCTTCAACCTGGCATTCTCATCAGTAATAGTAGTGGTATCCTCAGTAGAGGGGTTAGTTACCACATCAATAGTTGAAGATATTGCGACAGTAGTAGCAGTGGAACATTCAGTAACAGAGGCAGCGTTATCACGCTCAATGCATTTTAGACATGGTGGTTCAAATCCTTCCTGGGCGGGACTGATCTATTGAGCGCAAAGTGACTCTTCTCCTTTTGAAGATCTTCATTACTTTTGAAGATCTTCATGAGCCGATCTCAATTTTTCAAGTTCCTGCTTCTTTTGAAGATAATGATAGGAAAGCTTTTCATGAGAAGTTGAGAGCGATTCATGTCGACCTTCAAGTTCCTGGTACTTAACATGAAGATTTTTTATGTCTTCAATTAAGGACTGAGACGTGGTCATTTCCACGTCCAACAGGTCATCGCTTTTGTCTAACAGTTTTTGAGTATGTTCCATAGCTTTCTGTTGTTCAGTTGCAATTTTAGCAAGTGTTCTGTAACTAGGTTTGGATTCACCATCAGAGTCATCTTCACTTGATGTTTGAAAGTAAGCATCGCGTGATTTTACCTTGGCACCACGTGCCATGAAGCAGTAGGTGGGAGGTGAGTCGTCCTTGTCATTATCATCAGCGTTGGTGACGGAGCCATTGTCTTCAGTGTTCAAGATGGACTTGGCGACGTAGGCTGTAGCTAGAGCCAGACTCGCAACACCAGAGTCAGACTCCTCCTTAGACTCCACCTCCGCGTCCTCAGAAGTAGACTCCTCCTCTGAATCCATTTCCCTGCCAACAAAAGCATGGGCCTTGCCAGATGAGCACTTCTTGTGTGATGAAGACTTGGAAGAAGACTTTGAGGATTTTTTTTCTTCTTCTTGTCATCAGAATCATATTCTTTGCTCTTCTTCTTCTTCTTCTCATTGTCCCACTGTGGACACTCAGAGATGTAGTGACCAGGTTTCTTGCACTTGTGGCAGGTTCTCTTCTTGTGGTCATAGGCAGAAGCTTCATCATTCCTTGAGCTGGATCGTGAAGACTTTCTCAAGCCTTTCTTCTTGGTGAATTTCTGGAACTTCTTCACAAGCATAGCAAGCTCCTTTCCAATGCCTTCAGTGAAGGAAATATGCCCTAGAGGCAATAATAAAGTTATTATTTATTTCCTTATATCATCATAAATGTTTATTATTCATGCTAGAATTGTATTAACCGGAAACATGATACATGTGTGAATACATAGACAAACATAGTGTCACTAGTATGCCTCTACTTGACTAGCTCATTGATCAAAGATGGTTGTGTTTCCTGACCATAGGCATGTGTTGTCATTTGATTAATGGGATCACATCATTAGGAGAATGATGTGATTGACTTGACCCATTCCGTTAGCTTAGCACTTGATCGTTTAGTATGTTGCTATTGCTTTCTTCATGACTTATACAAAGTTCCTAAAACTATGAGATTGTGCAACTCCCGTTTACCAGAGGAACATTTGTGTGCTACCAAACGTCACAACGTAACAGGGTGACTATAAAGGTGCTCTACACGTGTCTCCAAAGGTACATGTTGAGTTGGCATTATTCGAGATTAGGTTTTGTCACTCCGATTGTCGGAGAGGTATCTTTGGGCCCTCTCGGTAATACTCATCACTTAAGCCTTGCAAGCATTGTAACTAATGAGTTATGAAATGATGTATTACGAAACGAGTAAAGAGACTTGCCGGTAACGAGATTGAACTAGGTATTGGATACCGACGATCGAATCTCGGGCAAGTAACATACCGATGACAAAAGGGAACAACGTATGTTGTTATGCGGTTTGACCGATAAAGATCTTCGTAGAATATGTAGGAACCAATATGAACATCCAGGTTCCACTATTGGTTATTGAACGAGAATAGTTCTAGGTCATGTCTACATAGTTCTCGAACCCGTAGGGTCCGCACGCTTAACGTTACGATGACAGTTTTATTATGAGTTTATAAGTTTTGATGTACCGAAGTTTGTTCGGAGTCCCGGATGTGATCACGGACATGACGAGGAGTCTCGAAATGGTCGAGACATAAAGATTGATATATTGGGCGGATACATTTGGACACGTAAAGGTTCCGGATGAGATTGGGACTATCTGGAGTTCCGGAGGTTACCGAACCCCGATAAGTATATGGGCCTTATTGGGCCTTAGTGGAAAGGAGGGAGAAGGAGCAAGGAGGGGCTCCCCAAGCCCAATCCGAATTGGGAGGGGCCGCCCCTTTCCTTCTTCCCTCCCTCTCTTCCTTCCTCTCCTACTCCTAATAGGAAAGGGGGCCAAACCTACTTGGAGTAGGATTGCCCCCCTAGGGCGCCTCTCCCTTGGCCGTCCCCTCCTCCTCTCCCCTTTATATCACGGGGAGGGGCACCCTAAGACACACAAGTTGATCTACGAATTGTTCCTTAGCCGTGTGCAGTGCCCCCCTCCACCATATTCCACCTCGGTCATATCGACGCGGAGTTTAGGCGAAGCCCTGCGCAGGTAGAATATCATTATCGTCACCACGCCGTCGTGCTGAGGGAACTCATCCCCGACGCTTTGCTGGATTGAAGCCCGGGGAACGTCATCGAGCTAGACGTGTGCTGAACACGGAGGTGCCGTACGTTCGGTGCTTGGATCGGTCGGATCGTGAAGACGTACGACTACATAACCCGCGTTGTCATAACGCTTCCGCTTAACGGTCTACGAGGGTACGTAGACAACACTCTCCCCTCTCGTTGCTATGCCATCACCATGATCTTGCATGTGTGTAGGAAATTTTTTGAAATTACTACGTTCCCCAACAGTGGTATCAAAGCCTAGGTTTTATGCGTTGATGTTATATGCACGAGTAGAACACAAGTAAGTTGTGGGCGATACAAGTCATACTGCTTACCAGCATGTCATACTTTGGTTCGGCGGTATTGTTCGATGAAGCGGCCGGACCGACATTACGCGTTACGCTTACGCGAGACTGGTTCTACCGACGTGCTTTGCACACAGGTGGCTGGCGGGTGTCAGTTTCTCCAACTTTAGTTGAACCGAGTGTGGCTACGCCCGGTCCTTGCGAAGGTTAAAACCGCACTAACTTGACGAACTATCGTTGTGGTTTTGATGGGTAGGTAAGGACGGTTCTTGCTAAGCCCGTAGCAGCAACGTAAAACTTGCAACAACAAAGTAGAGGACGTCTAACTTGTTTTTGCAGGGCATGTTGCGATGTGATATGGTCAAGATGTGATGGTATATTTTTATTGTATGATATGATCATGTTTTGTAACCGAAGTTATCGGCAACTGCAGGAGCCATATGGTTGTCGCTTTATTGTATGAAATGCAAACACCCTGTAATTGCTTTACTTTATCACTAAGCGGTAGCGATAGTCGTAGAAGCAATAGACGGCGTAAACGACAACGATGCTACGATGGAGATCAAGGTGTCGCGCCGGTGACGATGGTGATCATGACGGTGCTGCGGAGATTGAGATCACAAGCACAAGATGATGATGGCCATATCATATCACTTATATTGATTGCATGTGATGTTTATCCTTTATGCATCTTATCTTGCTTTGATTGACGGTAGCATTTTAAGATGATCTCTCACTAAAAATTATCAAGAAGTGTTCTCCCTGAATAAGCACCATTGCCAAAGTTCGTCGTGCCCAGACACCATGTGATGATCGGGTGTGATAAGCTCTACGTCCATCTACAACGGGTGCAAGCCAGTTTTGCACACGCAGAATATTCAGGTTATACTTGACGAGCCTAGCATATGCAGATATGGCCTCGGAACACGGAGACCGAAAGGTCAAGCGTGAATCATATAGTAGATATGATCAACATAGTGATGTTCACCATTGAAAACTACTCCATCTCACGTGATGATCGGTTATGGTTTAGTTGATTTGGATCAAGTGATCACTTAGATGACTAGAGAGATATCTGTCTATGTGGGAGTTCTTAAGTAATATGATTAATTGAACTTAAATTTATCATGAACTTAGTACCTGATAGTATTTTGCTTGTCTATGTTTGTTGTAGATAGATGGCTCGTGATGTTGTTCCATTGAATTTTAATGCGTTCCTTGAGAAAGCAAAGTTGAAAGATGATGGTAGCAATTACACGGACTGGGTTCGTAACTTGAGGATTATCCTCATTGCTACACAGAAGAATTACGTCCTGGAAGCACTGCTGGGTGCCAGGTCTGCTGCAGGAGCAACACCAGAAGTTGTGAACGTCTGGCAGAGCAAAGCTGATGACTACTCTATAGTTCAGTGTGGCATGCTTTACGGCTTAGAACCGGGTCTTCAACGACGTTTTGAACGTCATGGAGCATATGAGATGTTCCAGGAGTTGAAGTTAATATTTCAAGGAAATGCCCGGATTGAGAGATATGAAGTCTCCAATAAGTTCTACAGCTACAAGATGGAGGAGAATAGTTCTGTCAGTGAGCATATACTCAAAATGTCTGGGTACAATAATCACTTGATTCAACTGGGAGTTAATCTTCCGGATGATAGCGTCATTGACAGAATTCTCCAATCACTGCCACCAAGCTACAAGAGCTTCGTGATGAACTATAATATGCAAGGGGTGAACAAGACAATTCCCGAGCTCTTCGCAATGCTAAAGGCTGCGGAGGTAGAAATCAAGAAGGAGCATCAAGTGTTGATGGTCAACAAGACCACTAGTTTCAAAAAAAGGGCAAAGGGAAGAAGAAGGGGAACTTCAAGAAGAACAACAAGCAAGTTGCTGCTCAAGAGAAGAAATCCAAGTCTGGACCTAAGCCTGAAACCGAGTGCTTCTCTGCAAGCAAACTGATTCTTTGAAGCGGAACTGCCCCAAGTATTTGGCGGATAAGAAGGATGGCAAAGTGAACAAAGGTATATGTGATATACATGTTATTGATGTGTACCTAACTAGAGCTCGTAGCACTTGGGTATTTGATACTGGTTCTGTTGCTAATATTTGCAACTCGAAACAGGGACTATGGAATAAGTGAGCACTGGCCAAGGACGAGGTGACGATGCGCGTGGGAAATGGTTCCAAAGTCGATGTGATCGCGGTCAGCACGCTACCTATACATCTACCTTCGGGATTAGTTTTAGACCTAAATAATTGTTATTTGGTGCCAGCGTTGAGCATGAACATTATATCTGGATCTTGTTTGATGCGAGACGGTTATTCATTTAAATCAAAGAATAATGGTTGTTCTATTTATATGAGTAATATCTTTTATGGTCATGCACCCTTGAAGAGTGGTATATTTTTTATTGAATCTCGATAGTAGTGATACAAATATTCATAATGTCGAAGCCAAAAGATGCAGAGTTGATAATGATAGTGCAACATATTTGTGGCACTGCCGTTTAGGTCATATCGGTGTAAAGCGCATGAAGAAACTCCATACCGATGGACTTTTGGAATCACTTGATTATGAATCACTTGGTACTTGCGAACCGTGCCTCATGGGCAAGATGACTAAAACACCGTTCTCCGGTACTATCGAGAGTGCAACAGATTTGTTGGAAATCATACATACAGATGTATGTGGACCGATGAATATTGAAGCTCATGGCGGATATCGTTATTTTCTCACCTTCACAGATGATTTGAGCAGATATGGTTATATCTACTTCATGAAACACAAGTCTGAAACATTTGAAAAGTTCAAAGAATTTCAGAGTGTAGTGGAAAATCATCGTAACAAGAAAATTAAGTTTCTATGATCTGATCGTGGAGGAGAATATTTGAGTTACGAGTTTGGTTTACATTTGAAACAATGCGGAATAGTTTCGCAACTCACGCCACCCGGAACACCACAACGAAATGGTGTGTCCGAATGTCGTAATCGCACTTTACTAGATATGGTGCGATCTATGATGTCTCTTGCTGATTTACCACTATCGTTTTGGGGTTATGCTTTAGAGACGGCTGCATTCACATTAAATAGGGCACCATCAAAATCCGTTGAGACGATGCCTTATGAACTGTGGTTTGGCAACAAACCAAAGTTGTCGTTTCTTAAAGTTTGGGGCTGCGATGCTTGTGTGAAGAAACTTCAACCAGATAAGCTTGAACCCAAATCGGAGAAATGTGTCTTCATAGGATACCCAAAAGAGACTGTTGGGTACACCTTCTATCACAGATCCGAAGGCAAGACATTCGTTGCTAAGAATGGATCCTTTCTAGAAAAAGAGTTTCTCTCGAAAGAAGTGAGTGGGAGGAAAGTAGAACTTGATGAGATAACTATGTATGCTCCCTTATTGGAAAGTAGTTCATCACAGAAAGCAGTTCGTGTGACATCTACACCAATTAGTGAGGAAGTTAATGATATTGATCATGAAACTTCAGATCAAGTTTCTACTGAACCTCGTAGGTCTACCAAAATAAGATCTGCACCAGAGTGGTACGGTAATCCTATTCTGGAAGTCATGTTACTTGACCATGATGAACCTACGAACTATGAGGAAGCGATGATGAGCCCAGATTCCTCAAAATGGCTAGAAGCCATGAAATCTGAGATGGGATCCATGTATGAGAACAAAGTGTGGACTTTGGTTGACTTGCCCGATGATCGGCAAGCCATTGAGAATAAATGAATTTTTAAGAAGAAGACTGACGCTGACGGTAATGTAACTGTCTATAAAGCTCGACTTGTTGCGAAAGGTTTTCAACAAGTTCAAGGGGTTGACTACGATGAGACTTTCTCACCCGTAGCGATGCTTAAGTCTGTCCGAATCATGTTAGTGATTGCCGCATTTTATGATTATGAAATTTGGCAGATGGATGTCAAAACTGCATTCCTGAATGGATATCTGGAAGAAGAGTTGTATATGATGCAACCGGAAGGTTTTGTCGATCCTAATGGAGCTAACAAAGTGTGCAAGCTCCAGCGATCAATCTATGGTCTGGTGCAAGCCTCTCGGAGTTGGAATAAACGCTTTGATAGTGTGATCAAAGCATATGGTTTTATACAGACTTTTGGAGAAACATGTATTTACAAGAAAGTGAGTGGGAGCTCTGTAGCATTTCTAATATTATATGTAGATGACATATTGTTGATTGGAAATGATATAGAATTTCTGGATAGCATAAAATGATACTTGAATAAAAGTTTTTCAATGAAAGACCTCGGTGAAGCTGCTTACATATTGGGCATTAAGATCTATAGAGATAGATCAAGACGCTTGATTGGAATTTCACAATGCACGTACCTTGATAAAGTGTTGAAAAGGTTCAATATGGATCAGGCAAAGAAAGAGTTCTTGCCTGTATTACAAGGTATAAAGTTGAGTCAGACTCAATGCCCGACCACTGCAGAAGATAGAGAGAAAATGAAAGGAGTTCCTATGCTTCAGCCATAGGCTCTATCATGCATGCAATCTTGTGTACCGACCTGATGTGTGCCTTGCTATTAGTTTGGCGGGAGGTACCAAAGTAATCTAGGTGTGGAGTCATTTGGACAGCGGTCAAGAACATCTGAAATACCGAAAAGGACTAAGGATATGTTTCTCGTATATGGAGGTGACAAAGAGCTAGTCGTAAATGGTTACGTCGATGCAAGCTTTGACACTGATCCGGACGATTCTAAATCGCAAACCGGATACATATTTTTATTGAACGGTGGAGCTGTAAGTTGGTGCAGTTCTAAACAAAGCGTCGTGGCGGGATCTACATGTGAAGCGGAGTACATAGCTGCTTCGGAAGCAGCAAATGAAGGAGTCTGGATGAAGGAGTTCATTTCCAATCTAGGTGTTATACCTAGTGCATCGGGACCAATGAAGATCTTCTGTGACAATACTGGTGCAATTGCCTTGGCAAAGGAATCCAGATTTCACAAGAGGACCAAGCACATCAAGAGACGCTTCAATTCCATTCGGGACCAAGTCCAAGTGGGAGACATAGAGATTTGCAAGATACATACGGATCTGAATGTTGCAGACCCGTTGACTAAGCCTCTTTCACGAGCAAAACATGATCAACACCAAGACTCCATGGGTGTTAGAATCATTACTATGTAATCTAGATTATTGACTCTAGTGCAAGTGGGAGACTGAAGGAAATATGCCCTAGAGGCAATAATAAAGTTATTATTTATTTCCTTATATCAAGATAAATGTTTATTATTCATGCTAGCATTGTATTAACCGGAAACATGATACATGTGTGAATACATAGACAAACATAGTGTCACTAGTATGCCTCTACTTGACTAGCTCATTGATCAAAGATGGTTGTGTTTCCTTACCATAGGCATGTGTTGTCATTTGATTAATGGGATCACATCATTAGGAGAATGATGTGATTGACTTGACCCATTCCGTTAGCTTAGCACTTGATCGTTTAGTATGTTGCTATTGCTTTCTTCATGACTTATACAAAGTTCCTATAACTATGAGATTGTGCAACTCCCGTTTACCGGAGGAACACTTTGTGTGCTACCAAACGTCACAACGTAACTGGGTGACTATAAAGGTGCTCTACAGGTGTCTCCAAAGGTACATGTTGAGTTGGCATTATTCGAGATTAGGTTTTGTCACTTCGATTGTCGGAGAGGTATCTCTGGGCCCTCTCAGTAATACTCATCACTTAAGCCTTGCAAGCATTGTAACTAATGAGTTATGAAATGATGTATTACGGAACGAGTAAAGAGACTTGCCGGTAACGAGATTGAAGTAGGTATTGGATACCGATGATCGAATCTCGGGCAAGTAACATACCGATGACAAAAGGGAACAACGTATGTTGTTATGCGGTTTGACCGATAAAGATATTCGTAGAATATGTAGGAACCAATATGAACATCCAGGTTCCACTATTGGTTATTGACCGAGAATAGTTCTAGGTCATGTCTACATAGTTCTCGAACCCGTAGGTCCCGCACGCTAACGTTATGATGACAGTTTTATTATGAGTTTATAAGTTTTGATGTACGAAGTTTGTTCGCAGTCCGGATGTGATCACGGACATGACGAGGAGTCTCGAAATGGTCGAGACATAAAGATTGATATATTGGACGGATATATTTGGACACCGGAAAGGTTCGGATGAGATTGGGACTATACGAGTTCCGGAGGTTACCGGAACCCCGGTAAGTATATGGGCCTTATTGGGCCTTAGTGGAAAGGAGGAGAAGGAGCAAAGGCCCCCCAAGCCCAATCCGAATTGGGAGGGTCGGCCCCTTTCCTTCTTCCCTCCCCTCTCTTCCTTCCCTCTCCTACTCCTAATAGGAAAGGGGGGCCAAACCTACTTGGAGTAGGATTGCCCCCCCTAGGGCGCCTCTCCCTTGGCGGCCCCTCCTCCTCTCCCCTTTATATCACGGGGAGGGGGCACCTAAGACACACAAGTTGATCTACGGATTGTTCCTTAGCCGTGTGCGGTGCCCCCCTCCACCATATTCCACCTCGGTCATATCGACGCGGAGTTTAGGCGAAGCCCTACGCCGGTAGAATATCATCATCGTCACCACGCCGTCGTGCTGACAGAACTCATCCCCGATGCTTTGCTGGATTGAAGCCCGGGGAACGTCATCGAGCTGGACGTGTGCTGAACACGGAGTTGCCGTACGTTCGGTGCTTGGATAGGTCGGATCGTGAAGACGTACGACTACATCAACCGCGTTGTCATAACGCTTCCGCTTAACGGTCTACGAGGGTACGCAGACAACACTCTCCCCTCTCGTTGCTATGCCATCACCATGATCTTGCATGTGCGTAGGAATTTTTTTGAAATTACTACGTTCCCCAACATTCAGGATCACCAGAACTGCAGTAAGATTCTTCTTCAGATGAGCAAGGAGCAGCTTTGCCTTGAAGGCGCGAGCTCGGCCATAGTTGGGGCCATAGATATCTCGTTTCTCAGATAGCTGGTACTCATGTGTGTTGAGCCTCTCAAGTATGTCAGATGGATCGAGAGACTTGAAGTCAGGGCGTTCTTGTATCATCAGGGCTAAGGTGTCAAATGAGCTGTCAAGAGATCTCAGTAGTGTCTTCACTATCTCATGCTTAGTAATCTCAGTGGCCACGAGTGCTTGGAGCTCATATGTGATATCAGTGAGGCGATCAAATGTGAGCTGAACATTCTCATTATCGTGTCTCTTGAAGTGGTTGAATAGGTTGCGGAGAGTACTGATCCGTTGATCTCTCTAAGTTGAGACGCCTTCATTGACCTTGGAGAGCCAGTCCCAGACTAGCTTCGATGTTTCCAGAGCACTCACACGGCCATACTGTCCTTTGGTCAGATGACCACAAATGATGTTCTTGGCGGTAGAGTCCAGTTGAATGAACTTCTTGACGTCGGTAGGGGTAACACCTTCACCAGTCTTGGGAACGCCGTTCTTGACGACAAACCATAGATCGACATCAATGGCTTCAAGATGCATGCACATCCTATTCTTCCAGTAGGGATATTCAGTGCCATCGAAGATGGGGCACGCAGCGGAGACTTTGATTATCCATGCAATCGACATAGCTAAAACTCCAGGTGGTTAAACCGAATCACACAGAACAAGGGAGTACCTTGCTCTGATACCAATTGAAAGGGCTAGTTATTGACTAGAGGGGGGTGAATAGGCGATTTTTATGAAAGTCTTCAAAACTCTGCGATTTTTATGAAAGTCTTCAAAACATGGGAGTTTCGAAGACAAACAATAGAAATGACACTATTCGTATGCAGCGAAAGCTAGACTACACTAGACAAGCCATAGTCAAGTATTCAATGAAGTGAAAGCACAAAGACTATTAGCAGCTAGGTAGTAAAGATCAAGATGGAAGATAATATGAAGTCAATCAGAACAGGTAGTCACACAGTGAAGTCAAACAGATAATGCAAGCAGGCAATGACTTCATGAAGACAAACTGTAAGTAGAGAGAAGTGAGAGATAGAACTAGTAGCTTCAGGAGGACATGGATTTGTTCGACCAGTTCGATTCTTTGTGACAAGCTGTGCGTCTGGTTAGGGAGGCTGAGATTCAACTCGAAGACCGCGTCGCTTATATTCTTCTTGAGCTAAGGACACCTAGTCCCCGCCCAATCACTCTGGTAAGTCTACAAGGTAGACTTCCGAACCTTCACAGACTTCGTTCACCGGCAATCCACAATGACTCTTGGATGCTCAGAACGTGACGCCTAACCGGTTGGAGGATTCACAGTCCTCAAGTGTAACAAGTCTTCAGATCACGCAGACAGAAAGACTTCAGTGATGCCAAACACTCTTTGGGCTCTGGGTGGTTTGGGCTTTGTCCTCGCAAGGATTCTCTCTCAAAAGCTTCGGCGGTGGGTTGCTCTCAAACGACAAAAGTCGTGTACTAACTCTGAGCAGCCACCAATTTATGGTGTAGGGGTTGGGCTATTTATAGCCACTGGGCAACCCGACCTGATTTGTCCGAAATGACCCTGGGTCGCTAAGGAACTGACACGTGTCACAACGGTCAGATTTCAAACACACACGGCAGCTTGACTTGGGCTACAAGTAAAGCTGACTCATCCGACTCTGGATAAGATTTTCTCTCATTGTCTTCGCTCGAAGACATAGGATTTGGTTGAGCATCACTTCAGTCACTCTGACTTTGTTCACTTGGACCCCACTTAACAGTACGGTGGTTCCTATGACTCAACAAAGAAGAAAAGGAAACAACGAAACAACTAAGTCTTCGCGCTCCATAGTCTTCACGCAATGTCTTCCCATGTCATAGTCTTCAACGTGAATAGCTTCACAGACCACCATTATCTTCAATGTCTTCACACATTTTTAGGGGTCATCTCCGATAGGTAAACCAAATCAATATGGGACTACTACCTGTGTTATCCTGCAATTCTCACAAACACATTAGTCCCTCAACCAGGTTTGTCGTCAATACTCCAAAACCAACTAGGGGTGGCACTAGATGCACTTACAAGATCTAAATAATGTATCGAACAACAAACAAATATAAAAAGGCACTCCAAGAATAGCACACATCATGTGAACAAATAAAAAACTTAGGCTCAAGCGAGACTAACCGATAATTGTTGATGAAAAAGGTAGGATGACTATCGGGCATCCCCAAGCTTAGTTGCTTGAGACTTCCTGAAATATTATCTTGGGGAGCCTTGGACATCTCCAAGCTTTAGCACTTGTCTCTCCTTAATTCATATCATATCACGGTTTCCCCTAAGTCTCAAAAACTACATATCCATAAAACTCAACAAGTACTCGTGAGATAACTTAGTATAAATTAACTCAAAATCTTATCATTCTCTACTATAACAAATTACTAAAATTATAATTAAACATGAAGACTAAATGCCTCCGCATATTTAATACTCCTATCCTCAAATACAATCATTAAACAAGCAAACATAACAATAATCTGTCTAAACAGAATAGTCTGTAAAGGATGAAGCAAAGTTCATACTTATTTAACTCTAAAATTCTAAAAAATAGCACACTGTAGAAAGTATGTTATAGCCCACTGTGTAAAAAGATTAAGATTTTATCATGTTCTGACTATTCAGAAATATTAAGACATAACAGAAAACTTTTTGTTTTCAAGTAGCAACATATAGACTTACAAACTGAGCATGGTAACGGGTATACTTGATAATTTTATTAAAAAGGCTAAAAAGATATGATTCTAAATAACAACAAGCAAATCCAATTAAAATAAAATGAATCTCCAATCAAAAATCTTATCATGTGACGCATAAAAATATAGTTTTAGGTGACGTTGGGGGTGCCTTGGGCATCGCCAAGCTTAGGGTCTTGCCACTCCTTATTCTTCTCATATCAATATCTCACCCAAAACTTAAAAACTTCAATCACACAAAACTGAACGGAACTTCATAAGATAGGTTAGTATGATAAAGAATAAATCATTCACTTTGGTACTGTCAAGAAAGATTCATATTCTCACATAATTCCTAATGTACTCTATCATTTCTACAATGTATATTAACCAATATAAGTCATAGAAACTATAAAACAAGCAAATTATGCATTCAAAATAGAATCTGTAAAAAAATAGAGCAATCTGTAAAGATCTAATATTTGATCATACTTCTGTAACTCCAAAAAATCTGAAAAGGACAACATAAAAAATTTGTGTCCCAACACTGTGTAAAAAATTCAGCAATTTATCACGTTCCAGTACAGAATAACAATTCTAGCACAACGCAAAAGTTTATGTTTTTGCACTGAATCAATTCAATAATCATTTGCACTATTCCAAAGGTCTTACTTGGTACTTTATTGGAAAAAAAGATACAAGACATGATTACTACAATAGCTTAATCATATGAACATACAAAAACAGTAGGGGTAAATATTGGGTTGCTTCCCTACAAGCACTTTATTGAATGCAGACGACGGTGACGTCCAAGACGTGGACGAGCACTTCCATAACCGGTGGTTGCCGCGTGGACAGGGACGATGAGATGCGGCGTGGGACGGGGTTAGAATGAGGTGGTCAACGGCGTCCGCAGCCGGCGACGGCGGTCTTCCACACGTCCGGCCATTGACAGCGATCGGACAGTTGGGCAACTGGATCGGGAGCCGCGTGATCATCGTGCGGCTGACGAGATCGTGGAAGTTTTTTTTTTGGATGGGTGGACGGCAGGCATGCGTGATCGTGGAAGTTCTTTTTTTGCATCGGCACGTGTATCGGTACGGCCGGCGGCAAGGCTATACGTTTACGATACGAGGTGGGTATACTTTCGTTGAAATGACCCAACTGCCCTTATACGGTTTGTGTGGGGGGTACCGAAGTGCAGCTCTTTCATCATATACCTATTTGGTATCACAAACATTGATATATTTTTGCGCAAACTCGGTCAAACTTTAAGATAATTTGACACTCTAACAAAGTTGAAAGTACACTCTTTCAGGGACCAAGGGAGTAGATACTTTCTAATTTTACTGGACTCCTTATGTCTACACAACTGGGCTTCAAAGAAAGTTAGGCCTTGCATGAGAGTAACAGAGAAGGGTAGTGCAATGTTGGAGAAATTTTCTCGTTACTACTATAGTTTGGGATTTTCGTGTTCTAGGCTTGTGGTTACTACTGGGCCTCAAGAGAGAAATCCTTTTTTTTACTTGTCTTGAATTTGTGTCCGATTGTCTAGCTAATTCATTTTTGATTTGCTTTCAAAAGATCATTTTGTTTTCCATTTTCCAGATGACTAATGCAGCAGAGAAAGAAGGGGCTTATGATCTTTCTTAAACAACGGGCCAAAAAGTCACTTTGGTGGATGGGTGCATTCATAGATAAGAAAAAAACAGAAGGAATAACATTTGAAGAACTATTAATATCTCCAGATTGTTGTGAAAATTAACAACTTCCATAAGAAAATGTTCCAAAACAAAATGTTATTACAGTTCAAACCCAAGGAAAAGACAAGAATGAATACAATAGTAAGGGAGGTAAATCAAATTTAAAAAATCAGGACCGGTAAATCAATTTAAACATCAAGAAAAAAAATCCAAATTCCATGCTCATGAGAAAAGATGAGCTTATTCGTAATCTCAAGCAGTGAAAAACTTGCCATCATGATTTGATGGACCACCGGTTGATTTAGTACGTGTTGACGACGCGGCAGCTCCTCCTGATCTCGCCATCGGCACTGGTCTTGATCTCGATGGCACCCATCCTCACCATCGCCGCCTTGAACTTCTCCTCCCACACATTGTTATCCTTGGCATTGGCACGCACTGCCGCACTCGTGTCATCCGCCGTCAAGAGCGCAGCGTCCGATGCGAAGAGCACCTCGTGGCTGAGCACGTTCTTATAGTACTTGTTGTCCAGCTTGTTGGGGGTCTTGATGTCCTGCACCACCGTGTTGTCGCTGCCGGTGTCTGACCTGCACTGCTTCTCTAGAGACGCCATCAGCTTGGGGTCCATGTCGGAGGTGCTGGCATTGAGGCGGTCGGAGAGGTCGTCGTCGAAGGAGGAGCAGTGGGAGGCCCCGATGGTGTGTGCACCGGAGAGGGTGACCATCTCGTCGGCGGAGAGCCCCTTGGAGGCAAAGTTGTCCTTGAGCTCCTCCACAGTGGCAAAGGGCGGGGGCAGGTGGATGAGTGTCTCGTTGATCAGGGACACAAGCCCGTCGTAGCGTCCGGCCGGCATGTCAAAGTAGACCTTCTTGTTGCTGAGGAAGTAGGTGGCGTCACGACCAGCGAAGGCCAAGACATCGGCGCATGAGACGACGTTCCCGCACTCCTTCTCGATCCTAGCCTTTGCCGCGTCGATCACCTCGAAGCCGCGCAGGCTTAGGTTCGGGGGGCCGAACTTCTCCGTGGCGCTGCTAGGGTCGGCCACGTCGAGTAGCACGGAGGCGTCGCAACCCTGTAGATAAATAACCATGCATCAAGACGTGCACAGATGATTCGTCAGCCCACACGTTGATGCACATAACAGAAAATTGCTGATCATTGTTGAGCAATGCCAGAAGACCCAAGCATCAATCCGTGCACAAGTCTTACGTACCCTGATGAAGCAGTCGTGGAAGAAGAGGCGGACGAGCCCCGCCATGATGCCGGCATTGGCACCACGCACGGTCTCCCTCACGATGTCTTCGGCGCGATGGCACGTTTTCTGGTAGTAGCCGACGACGAGCTCCGCTGAGGCCGGTGGGCTCGGGGTGGTCGCCGGAGGAGGACTAGCTGTACTTGTGGGAGTCGAAGGATGGCCAGGAGAGCACGGGGTGGACGGCGGTGGGCTGGGATGCCCATAGTCTGCCTGTGCCATGCAGCCGAGCAGCGCGAGCACGGCCAGGGCGGCGGCGAGCTTGGCCATGGTCGCTAGCTTGGCTCCCTCGGGCTGTTTGCTTGTGCTTGTGTGTCGTGAGCTCGGGTGGTGATGAGAAGACGATGCCTCTGCATGCCTATTTATAGCCACCTCCGAGACGAGACAGAGCTGATCCAAGGAGCAATCGTGCAAGGAATGTCGTGTCCCGGAGCAATACTTTTCTCGGCAGAACTGGACATGGGGAGCACAATCGCCCGGACCGGGTAATGCTAAGTTGACATTAATCCGTGTCTGTGCAAAGTGTTGAACAGCTAGCTGCTGCTTCATTAAACTGATGACGTGATTATGTCCACCGAACACCGATCGTTTGGTGATGCGTCTAGCTGGGCAAGAAGCGTTTTGATATTGCCTGGGTGATTATTCAACGGGTTGCTCTTGAGAGTTGTTGGACTGGGCGTGGGCGTGGGTGGAGTTAGTTAAGACAGTGCAATAAACAGTCCCATCATCGGATTGACATTCGCTTCGCCGCGGTCTAGATCTGACCCGTCGCAGCACCGCCGGCCAGCCCCTAGCTGGCTACTACTCCCTCCGTCCCATAATATAAGAGCGTGAAGAAATACTTACGTAATGGTAAATTACCATGACAAGCTATGCTGCCTACATAATAGGCCCGACGGCCATGTTTCGCGAATTCATGTAACAAGATGCTAGAATTACAGACAATATCTACAATTTAATCTACAGACTCACTTCCCATTTTTTTCGATAAAAGGAGAATTTTATTGACTCAAATGAAGCATCAAAAGGATATAAATACATTGAGCGCATGCCCGGCCTCTGGATAGTTAGAATGCACATAGCTAACACCAACACATGCACATAAAAACACTCCAGCAATAGCAAAGTCATATAAGTTCAAAGCCATGCGTGGGTGAGAAAAAAAAACCAAAGCAATCAGATCATGTTTATGAAAAAAAATCTGACACTTCAAAAATGTCACATTCCAACAAAAATGTATGTGACATTTTAAAAAATGTTTATACAATGTAAAATAATGTTTGTACCGTTCATAAAAAATTCTAACATTTCAAAAAATGTATGTCACGTTTAAAAAAACCACAAGTTTCAGAAATGTATTTGTTGACATTTTCAAAAAAATGTTTATGCAATTTACAAAAAAAATCGCACAGTTTATTTTTTTTGTATCATTCAGAAAATCTTTCAACATGTATTGAAAAAATGTTTAACGCATATTTGGAAAATATACTGAAAACGTGTTTTGGTAAAAATGTTAAACATGTATTTTGAAAATGTTAAACAATTATAATTTTTTTTACATGTATACAAAAAATGTACAACATGTATGATAAAGTAGACATGTGTTGAAAAAAGAAAAAAAGAAAAAACGACAATGAAATGAAAAAGAAAAAGAAGGAAAACCCCAAAGAAAGAAACAAAAACAACAAAGTATAAAGAAGAAAAATAAAAACCAAAGAAAACCGTTGCAAAAACAAAGAAAACCAAACAATAAAATCAACGAAAGTCAGGAAAGAAGAAAACTGAATAAAAAACAGCAGAAAACAAAAATACCGGACTGAATCGATTGAGCACAGCTACCGGAAGCGGGGCGAGCGGGGTCATTGTTACTCCCTCGGAGTAGTTAACAGGAACGAGGAAAGCCCATCTATTTCACTTGAAGAACAAGCCCATGCTTATCCCTGAAGGCTAAGAACAAGCCCATGTATGTCCCTTGGAGGCAATCTCTTCTCACTCTGAAAACACTATGGACATGTTTGCGCTGTTACACATCAATAAAGAGGGACATCAATTTCAGAAGCTGCGCACATGTTTAAGCGAGTGCAGAAATTTAAAAATCTAAGTTATTGTTTTTTAGAGAGAGAAAATCCACGCTGTATTTCTCAAAAAAAAAATCCACGTCGTAGATGGTGCTATAGGTACATAAACCAGGATTAAATAGTTGCAATATCAATACATAACCACCCGCAAAGAAAATTAATACATAACCATAAATTTCAATATTAATACATAACTATCAGGTTCCCATATCAGATACATAACCACCAACCCATGATGAAAACAGAAAACATAACCACCAGGTTTCAGAAACACAACCAATAAATTTGAGCTTCAGCTCCAGCACCACCTCATGAAAGGAATGATTGAAATATGAAATACCTACAATTAAGTATGCAGCTAAGCACAAGCATGAACACATACAACCATCTGTCATAGTGTGAACAGCGAAAGATTCAGAATCACAGTGAGTATCAGAATTATGACAATTCAGAAATTAGCTCTTGAAATTCAAAGACGGTCCAGTCAGCTTTGACTGCAACTGCTTCTCTCATCTGGACACCGGCGTAACAGATGAACAAGTCTGCTCCACCAGGTTGCCGAGCCTGCATGGACACATGTATATAAATTAAGCTACGCAGATTTTTGTTCATTTCTCATGTTTAGAGAAAACTCCATCGCATTGAAAATTAAGAACACTCCTAATCGATTAATATGCTGCATAACCATCATCCACAGAAAGATTATTTGTTGGTCTTTGACGAGAATTAAATGCCATGTATCAATATTTAACATGTCCTCATGAAGTCCATACGATTAGTATGGACTCTCCAACCCTTCATTTCTACAGCATGATAAAGTACTAGATTGCTCATTAAAAAAAAGTACTCCTGCCAGATTGCTGGAAAAGTGCAATCAGACCCCCCCCCCCCCACCCACCCACAAACACACACACACACACACACACACACACAAACACTACTCATGGCTAGTAAGTGATGAGCAACTGCATCACAGAATTCAGGATCTGTAAAAGACGAACTAGCGCAGTTTGCACTTATAGCTCTCCTTATTTTATTGAAAAAATCACTCTCCTGTTATTTATCATGCAACCAGAGATATACCTCAAGATCAGTGGCACCATCTCCAATCATAACCAGTGTATTGTAACCATGATCCTGAACACATGGAAGAAGGTCACTTACGGAGCTAGAAATTAAGCACATAAATGTAATATCGAAAGTTACAGCTACACTAGACCTGTCTTATTTGTTGCACTGCTACTGCTTTACCCCCACTTCGGGAAGTGGGCTCTGTGGGATCAAATCCAGCATACTCTCCAGATGATCCAAATAGCAGTTGGTTTGCTATGATGTTTTCAGTAGGAATGCCAAGATCAAATGCCACAGGCTGGAAACAAGAAAAATAAAAAACTAAGGACCCTTTAAGCATGTATGTGAAACTTCAGTCACAAAATTAAATTTAAAATGTTCTGAAGTGAAGAAAAGAGGAATTCTTGTTTTTAGATCGAGGGAAGAAACATATCTTTGTTTACTGTTCAACAAATAATACAGACGGAAAATGTAGAACCAATTTCTGTATTCAAACTATCTTAAAAGCAAAGCTTGGTGTGTGTGTCACAAAATTTGAAGATTTTTCAAGGACAGGCAAATTTGACTAAAAATTTGAAGATTTTTCAAGGACAGGCAAATTTGACTATGTTCTGACAATCCAGATTCCAGAAGTATCGTTAGTGCAGCCGTTTAGTGAAGATATACCTTGATCATTTGCCGGAAACCTCCTGACACAAGGAATACTTCAGTATTATTAGCTTTTAATGTCTTAATCAAATCAGCGATTCCAGGAGAAATCCTGCAGGTACAAACAGATAAACATGTCGATGAACCAAGGAAACGAATAGTGCATATCCAACACAAAAATTACATCTGTTGCAGTGCTGAATAAATGATTACCAAATACCACCTTGGCATTATTCTGTAGCCAGAGATCAGGAAATCTCTTATTAACACACGAGGCAAATAAGTCAAAAGGGTTATGTTGTGGTTGCAGGGCACGTAATGGCCTAAAGGTAAAGACTAAACTGGTATAGGCAGATAGTACTCCACCTCCGCCCAGAAATACTTGTCCTAGAAGTGGTTGTATCTAGACTTATTTTAGTTATAGATACATCCATTTTATCCATTTCTAGGACAAGCATTTCCGGACGGAGGGAGTATTTATTTTATTTTATTTTTTGAGAATGACAGGTAGATAGTATTTTAATGTCTCATTTAGTGTTATTCAAATGAACTTAGACTATATGGTGGTCCTATTCTGAAATCGTGTTTTTATTGTGGCACCAAACCAATTTTGCTATACTGTAGCTACTTTTTTCATATTGGCTTAAAAAGAGAAGCCGAGTGAAACCAGTTAAGCATTCCTAAGAGCATTCTTCTGTGTTCAGTAGCACATATCTAACCATTCCAATATAAGAATAACAGAGCTATGGAATCTCAAAAGATTCAATATACGCAAAAGTGGCAGCTAAATACTCCCTCCGTCCGAAAATACTTGTCATCAAAATGAACAAAAAGAGATGTATCGCGAACTAAAATATGTCTAGATACGTCCCCTTTTATCCATTTTGATGACAAGTATTTCCGGACGGAGGGAGTAGTGATTAACTTCTTGAATTAACTTGAAGCTGGGACTTGTAAAAGGTCACCTGGGGGGCCTCTTCTCCAGACAGTCCTCAACTTGGGCCAGAGATGGCTTGATTAAAGAGATCCGGGCAGCAAGAGCCTCTTCAAATGGAACGGTCCCTGTCATCGCCCTGAGAACAATAGGCCAAGATTAGTTTTTCGGAAGATATTATATGCTAAACAACTGACATACTCCAGAAAATGTGACAATTACTTTGTCGTCCACTCGGCAACTGCCTGCCCAGCCCCACAGAAATCAGCAAGCTCGTCGATACCCTCATCCAAGCATACAGTGCTATCCACATCGAAGCACACCGCATTGGCACTGCGCCATGTGTCAAGAACCTCTGGGCATAAGCAGGGAAATCATTGCATAAGCTAACCTCTATGCTTCTTGGAGACGCGCATCAACTAACCAATAAAAGGAATTCTCGGTGATTAGTACTAACCTTTGGATGGCTGGCGGTTTGCCAAACCGGAAGAGGAAGAGGCCTTGGAGACCTCCATCGCTGCTGCCACGACAGCACGCGCTCTCGAGAGTTTAGCACGAGGGAATAATGGATCTGCAACTCTTATCACTAAATGTGAAGCGTGTGCGGCTCGAACTAAAGATGACCGAGGGACGGACAGAGGATGCCTCGGGCTGGTGCGCGCACTGATCGGACTGGCCATACCATGCATGCCTGCCTGAAAATGAAAAGGAAACACCAAATTAGAGAGAACCCGATCATCAAGAATTCAACATCATGCTTTACTGTAGGCAACTCAAGAGAAGGCAACATTTGTTGCATCAACCGGTGAAAGGACATGGGCCAGCTGCACCCGCCAGGCATGCTCGAGCTCGTTGATGCAAACCGTCAAACACTCTACGGGCATGCGTCACGCAGTGCAAAGAGCGGCAAATACGATGCGGGGCTAAAATGAAACTTTGGGGTGGAGCACGAAGAAATTTATATGAACAACAGGCAAGAGGCAACAGCATAAGTGCTGACTGCCACCGATAACAGAGTGCTGACTGCCACCGCGGCCGCCGTCCCCGTCCTGCACAGCGCACCGAGCCAGCCAACCTCCTCACGCCGCGTCACGCTGTCCCCGCTCACTGCGGACGGCGCGGTGCATCACCTCCGATGGCGACAGTGCGGGGCAGAGCAAGAGCAGGGTTACCACGGCACGGCGGCCCGCCCTGCCCTGCCCTGCTCGGAGGGTGGGTCCGCGTGGCGTGCCACTAGCCGCGCCCATGGCGGATAGAGAATCGGAGAGGGGGCCATGGATGAAATCGGAGTAGCAACGAACGAAAGATCTGGGCACTCACGCTTGCAAAACGGAAGAATGTTCTTCCTCCCGTCGGATGGCGCGAGTGCGATACGAAAGCCCTCTGCTCGTAAGATCTCCTTGCCGGACAGTGGTTTGGCTGGTGACGGGCAGCGTAGCGTTCCTCGCCTTCTTTTTTTTTTTTTTGGGAGGAGTAGCGTTCCTCACCTACCACGTAGTGCCTGAATTATGTTGCCACCCTCCGATGACAAGTGGGCCTACTGACTGGCTCTTGTTACCTGAGTGCTTCACTTGCGACTTTTCAGGTTGAGTATTAATAGCAACAAAAAAAACTACCATAATTGAGTTGAGATCGTCGTCCCACTAAACTATAACTTTCAAAAAATTGACAGAAAACAACCACTTTTTCCCTCAAATTTTGTGCCTATAGACTACCGAAAACGATCGATGACGAAGATTTAAATATGTTTATGACACGCGGGACCCATCCGTCAGGGCTGGCATGGCAGGAAAGTCAAAACGGTTATTTTGACCGGTTAAGTTGACATGTAATCATAAGAGTCAAACAGAACACAACGGCCCAAAAAGAAAGACAAACAAAAAACATACTGAGGATATATATATTTGAAAATAATAATGATAAAATAAAACAGGTAATGACCTAGCAAATAACACTAATTGTGTGTTTAAACTATTTTTTATCATTTTTCCAACATATAGGGCACGCTAGATAAGAACGTGGCAAAAATATTGCCTCATGGGCGCTTTGACCATTTTTTTAACATAGTATAGGCCTTATTATACATACGTCATCTGAGGCGTACGAGGGAGGGAGGGGCATGGGGGGCGGCCGCCCCGGGCCCCCAAGATCGAGGGGCCCCTCCCCAGGTATACATCTAAGCTATGGCCCAATATATTTCTGGTCATCAAAAAAATTCTGTGGACTAGACAGCTGGGCCTCACACAGCAGGATGGAACGTACACATCTAGCGAGGAAGGGAGCCAGCGATAGATTCGTTCGTTCCTACTCCCTTCGTCTCAAAATTCTTGTCTTAGATTTGTCTAGATACGGATGTATCAAGTCACATTTTAGTATTAGATACATCTATATCTAGACAAATCTAAGACAAGAGTTTTGGGACGGAGGGAGTACTACGTACACGTCGAGAAAAAAGCAATTGATTGATCCTTCCGATTCTTTCCTAGGTTAGTACGTGCATGCCGAGAAAAAAGGAACAGATTGATCCCATTCTATTCCATCACGCACGCATTTCACGCAACGATTCTCGTCTCAGCAGCCACTGACGCTTCATCTCTTTCGCGACTGTGAGTTCGCCGCTCCTTTTCCCTTTCCTTCTAAACCGAATTTTCCTCATTAATTCAGATCGACCGCCGATTTCAATTCCCTAACTCCATGGGGGCCGTTGGAACCCTACTTTGCTCTCCGTCCATCTACGATTCGACCATCCGAGGTATATCCTCTATTCATATTGAGGTTCCTTGTCTCCTAGAGCTAGATGAATAGCTGGCACATCGGCATTGTTCAACGATTATCAATTGATGCAATTTATTCGTTTATTTTCAGCATTGTGTCTTATCTTGTCATCCGTAAGAAAGTTGTGGATGAATTAGTACAATCACAGCATGGAGATATTCATATTTTTTCTAAGAGAGTTGGCATAGTTGCCATGGAGGAAGGTCAACCAACTAATGGCAATTTAGAATTTGATCAGCGAGAAGAAAATATCGACACCAATAGCAACAATAACAACGTAAGTGGCTATGAGCATGTAGGTAATTCATTGGATATACCTGCACAGTCAGCTAGTGATCATGAATATCCAGTTTATATACTACTGATATTTATGAAAAAATTGGGATAATCTTGATAAAAATACAAGAAACATCTTAGGTTTGAAAGGGTCTATGAGAGAGGACAAAAAATGGCATACCATCTAAGACGTTATTCAAATACTCATTATCATAGGAAATTAAGCAATGGGGAGGAACATGATAAAAATGACTATTTTATTCAAAAGATGTCGACAAAACTTTTTTGCTTCCGCTGCAAGATCTTCAAGTCTAGCATTAGTAGAAGTTTATTCCAAAGATGTTGACAAAGTTTTTTTCTTCTACTATAAGATCTTCAGGTCTACCATTAGCAGGAATCGAAGATCCTTAGAACATGATGGATTAGGACATTTTTAGGTAATATGCATAATTTGTTTGATATATACTGATTCTGGATGGTTTGTAGGTGTTATTGCTATTATTTCATACATATGCACATTAATTTGTATTGTTATGATGTCTACATTAAGGGCCCCGGGTTTTAATCTCGCCCCGGGCCCCTAAAATCTCAGGACCGGCCATGCGTGCATACACTCACCCCTATGAATGCACACACACACACCCTACCTCTATGAGCACCTTCGAGAGACTGAGCCGGCATATCATATTAATATTTACGAAATCATCGTAGGCGTCTCGTCGTCGATGGGAACGTCTCCTCCCACTGAAAGCGCATTGTCAAAAATCCTGAAATAAATCCAGGAATGATGCGAGCATTAGGATTTGAACCCTGGTGGGTTGGGGATACCACTATCCCACTAACTTGTGGTTGGTTCGCTGGCGCTTTGACCCTTGACTAATATCTTTATTCTCCCCCCCCCCTCTCAAATGTCACTCGACCACAGCGAGCGGCGCGCCAAGGCTGCTCACAGAGTACCACCTCGCTGCCGGCACGATGGGCGGTGTGGGCGCCGCTCAGCTGGTCGTTGGTCAACCGACACCATCAAGCTGAAGCTACAAAGCCAGCTTGCGCCGCCACTCAGTCGGCCACCCAAGTTCATCAAGACCATGGACATTGTTACCGAAAAAGGCATTCGCCCCGCTTTATAAATAAAGCAAACCGCCACAAGACATACAACCACAGCAGGTCCACAAACACACACCACCCAAGTACCACAACAAAGTATAGAGGTTCTGCTGAGGGCACAACTCAACAAGCCCAGAAGAAAGAGAAAAAACACAACATAGCAAAGCCTGCCCAGCGCAGGTGATCTAGTCCGGCTCCGGCGGCGGCGGGGGCGGCGGCGACAGGCGGACGGCCATCGAGCGTAGATCGGCGATGAAGGCTGAGATGGCGTCCCGATCCGGGGGGCGGCTAAGCGGCCGCCAAAGCTGCAAGAAACCCGAGAATTTGTAGAGAGCATCAGTAGCGCGACGAAGGGGAGAATGTTGGATCACAAGCTTATTGCGAGCGGTCCTAGCGTCCGTGCAGGACCCCAACCTCCAGCCACCTAATGTGGCGAGAGGACGAGGGACACTTGGAGTTCACAAAAGGTCCGGAAATTGGTGTGGCACCAACTCCCACCGACAATCTCGCAGTAGCTCCAAAGGAACCGGCGGAGACGCATGCGAAGAAAATGTGATTGGAGTCTTCATGAACATCGCGAGAGGCGGATACAGTGCGGGCCATTGCGCTTATGGACCTCCACACCGGCCGGGACCCGTCCACAGATCCTTGCCACATGAAGATGCGAATCTTCAGTGGGACGCGGATGGACCACACCATCGAAAGGGGGAGGGAGGCGGATGAGGGAGCAATGGCCAAGTAAAGCGATTTGGTGGAGAACTGGCCAGACGGCTCCAGGCGCCAGCGCACAAGGTCCTGGTCGCCATGCACCAACGGCTCATGAAGAGCAACACAGTCAAGCAACTCACGCCAGGCGGCGGATTCCGCCGGCCCAAAGGGTCGGCGGAAAGCAAGGCGCCCTAAGTCAGAAGGACCTATCAGCGAAATCATAGGGTCGACGAGAGATAGAAAGAGGGTAGGAAGCGGGCGCAAGGGAGAGTCTCCGGCCCGTGATCGAACCGAAAAGCGTCGAGAGGCGGACCCCACCGAGATAGAGGTACCAACACGAGCACCGGTAGGAGTTGGACGAGACCGCCAAACCGAGATCCGCCGATTTGGCGAAGGCAAGGGTTGACCACGCAGTACTTATTCGGATAATGTCCACCAGAGGCCACCCTGACCCTGCGCGATACGCCAAAGCCACCGGGAGAGAAGGGCAATATTCATCCGTTTAGAGCACATGATGCCTAATCCACCCTGCTCCCTAGGCTTGCAGATGTCAGGCCAGCTGACCATGTGATACTTCTGCTTGACATGATCGCTAGCCCAGTAGAATTGGGACTGAATCTTGGCGATCTCCTTATGGAGAGATTCATGAAGGCTGTAGAAACTCATAAGAAACAAGAGGAGGCTGGATAGGGATGAGTTGATAAGGATAGTTCGGGCCGCCTTAGAAAGCCACCTCCCCTGCCAGGGCTCGCATCTGGTCTGGAGCTTGGTCACGGAGGGTCGCAAGTCAGCGACAGAGAGACGCGAGTCACTAATGGGCGTCCCCAGATAGGTAGTGGGGAAAGAGCCCAGGCGGCAATTAAGCCTGTTGGCAATGGCCACAGACTCACAGGGGGAGTATCCCATCACCATAACGTCACTCTTATTGAAGTTGATCTTGAGGCCCGACATCTGTTGGAAGCAGAGAAGGAGGAACTTGAGGTTGGTGATGTCCAACTCCGAGCCTTCGACCATGATGATCGTGTCATCAGCATATTGGAGGATGGAGATCCCCGAGCCCCCAGAGAGGTGGGAGGTAATCCCTCGGATGTGGCCAGCGGCTTTTGCCTTATCCAGAATGGCGGCCAAAGCGTCCACGACCATATTGAAGAGGAACGGAGAGAAGGGGTCGCCTTGGCGCACCCCACATAGGGTAGGGAAGAAGGGGCCGATCTCGCCGTTGATATTGACCGCCGTGCGACCGCAAGAGACCATTTGCATGACTCTTGTGATCCACCGGTCGTCGAAGCCCTTCCGAAGAAGGACTTCCCTAAGGAAGGACCAGCTAACCGTATCATAGGCCTTATGGAAATCGATCTTCAGAAAGACCGCCTTCAGGCGCTTGGCCCGGACCTCATGAAGGACCTCATGAAGCACCAGGACACCATCCAAGATGTATCGGCCCTTAATGAAGGCCGATTGGTTAGGGTGGGTAATCCGATCCGCAAGCAGGGTCACCCTATTGGCGTACCCCTTGGCCAAGATCCGGAAGATCACGTTAATGACCGTGATCCGGCGGAACTGGCGGATGTCAGTCACCCCAGGGACCTTGGGGATGAGAGAGATGGTCCCGTAGTTGAGGCGACTAAGGTCAATAGAACCCACAAAGAACTCATCAAAGATGGCCATGACCTCTGGTTTAATCACGTTCCAGAAGGTCTGGAAGAAAATGACCGGGAGACCGTCCGGTCCCGGAGCAGAGGAGGAGTTCATCCCCTTGATGGCCTCCCAGACCTCCTGCTCAGAGAAGGGTGTTGGAAATATGCCCTAGAGGCAATAATAAAAGTATTATTATATTTCAATGTTCATGATAATTGTCTTTTGTTCATGCTATAACTGTGTTATCCGGAAATCATAATACACGTGTGAACACTTAGACCCCAATATGTCCCTAGTGAGCCTCTAGTTGACTAGCCGTTGTGATCAATAGATGGTCATGGTTTCGACTATGGACATTGGATGTCGTTGATAACGGGATCACATCATTAGGAGAATGATGTGATGGACAAGACAATCATAAGCATAGCATAAAAGATCGTATAGTTCGTTTGCTAGAAGCTTTGCCAATGTCAAGTATCTATTCCTTCGACCATGAGATCGTGTAACTCCGGTTGCCGTAGGAGTGCCTTGGGTGTATCAAGCGTCACAACGTAATCGGGTGACTATAAAGGTGCATTACGGTATCTCCGAAAGTATCTGTTGGGTTGACATGGATCGAGGCTGGATTTGTCACTCCGTATGACGGAGAGGTATCTCTGGGCCCACTCGGTAATGCATCATCATAATGAGCTCAATGTGACCAAGGTGTTGTACGGGATCATGCATTACGATGCGAGTAAAGTGACTTGCGATACGAGACCGAGCGAGGTATTGGGATACCCACGATCGAGTCTCGGGCAAATAACGTACCGATTGACAAAGGAATTGCATACGAGGTTTGATAGAATCCTCGACATCGTGGTTCAACCGATGAAATCATCGAGGAGCATGTAGGAGCCAACATGGGTATCGGATCCCGCTGTTGGTTATTGCCGAAAGTCGTCTCGGTCATGTTGCATGTCTCCGAGCCCGTAGGGTCTACACATAAGGTTCGGTGGCGCTAGGGTTAGTAGGAAGACTAGTATGTGAATACGAATGTTGTTGAGTCCGGATGAGATCCCGGACGTCACGAGGAGTTCGGAAGGGTCGGAGGTAAAGAATAATATATAGGAAGTGGTGTTTGACCATCGGGAAAGTTTGGGGTTACTGGCAAAATCACGGGACCACGGAAGGTCCCGAGGTCCACCGGTGGGGCCACCATCCGGAGGGCCCCATGGGCCATAGGGGAAGGAACCAGCCCACAGGGGGCTGGTGCGCCCCTAGGCCCACCCTGCGCCTAGGGTTGAAACCCTAGGGGTGAAGCGCCCACCTTGGGGCACTCCACCCCTTGCCGCCGCCCCCTTGAGATTGGATCTCTAGGGGCCGCCACAGGGGCCTATATAAAGGGGGAGGGGGCTGCTGTACACATCTCCCAAGGCGCAGCCCTCCCTCCCAACACATCTCCTCCTCCGTAGAGCTCGTGAAGCCACAGCCGAGTCTTGCTTCACCACCATCACCACGCCGTCGTCTTGCCGGTGGTCTTGTCTTCCTCAACCTCTCCTTCCCCTTGCTGGATCAAGAAGGAGGAGGCGTCGCTCGTCCGTCACGTGTGTTGAACGCGGAGGTGCTGTCCGTTCAGCACTTGGCATCGGTGATCTGAATCACGTTCGAGTACGACTCCATCATCACCTTGCAAGCTTCCGCACGCGCGATCTACAAGTGGTATGTAGATGCAATCTCTATCTCGTTACTCGTTGCTTAGATGAACTCATAGATGGATCTTGGTGAAACCGTAGGAAAAATTTTAATTTTCGCAGCGTTCCCCTCAAAGGCATCATGAGCCGGTCTATCGTAGTTCTCTAATGCACGAGTAGAACACAAATTTGTTGTGGGCGTTGATCTTGTCATCTTACTTGCCTCTACTAGTCTTTTCTTGCTCAACGGTATTGTGGGATGAAGCGGCCGGACCAACCTTACACGTGCGCTTCGTGAGACCGGTTCCACCGGTGACATGCACTAGTTGCATAAGGTGGCTGGCGGGTGTCTGTCTCTCCACTTTAGTTGGAGCGGAATCGATGAACAGGGCCCTTATGAAGGGTAAATAGAAGTTGACAAAATCACGTTGTGGTGATTCGTAGGTAAGAAAACGTTCTTGCTAGAACCCAATCGCAGCCACGTAAAAGATGCAACAACAACTAGAGGGCGTCTAACTTGTTTTTGCAGCGATTGATCATGTGATGTGATATGGCGAAGTTGTGATGAATGTTGAATTGTGATGTATGAGATCATGTTCTTGTAATAGGATTCACGACTTGCATGTCGATGAGTATGACAACCGGCGAGAGCCATAGGAGTTGTCTTTATTTTTGTATGACCTGCGTGTCATTGAAGAGCGCCATGTAAACTACTTTACTTCATTACTAAACGCGTTAGTCATAGAAGTAGAAGTAGTCGTTAGGCGTGACAACTTCATGAAGACACGATGATGGAGATCATGATGATGGAGATCATGGTGTCAAGCGGTGACAAGGTGATCATGGAGCCCGAAGATGGAGATCAATGGAGCTTGATGATATTGGCCATATCATGTCACAACTATATATAATTGCATGTGATGTTTATTATGGT